>SNQJ01S0088313.1:4021-18006 GCA_010110895.2 Picea sitchensis
AATCTTACTAATCCTTCATATGTCAACTATAAATGTTTGGCGATATTTTTGTAAAAATATTCAAATTTCTAAGTATTTTATATAGTTTTTATAAAATTTTGGCTATTTTTAAGGTAAAATAATTTTATCATATAGAATTTGGGCGAATAATTTTTAAAATAGCGAATCTCATTTTTGGAAAAACCATGGAAAATTAGCTCATGAGCGAAATTTAGCCCCTAAAATCATCCTTTCTTGGGTCTTCCTTGGTTTATCAACTGAGTATGTACTAAAATGCTTGTAACAATGCTTTGATTTCTTTGGTTACTCTAGTTACTTAATGTTGCTAAAACAATAGGAGGAATAATAGTACTTACTTCAATAGTAGGCATAGTCCCTAAAGTTTCTGGTTCTTCTTGGCGAAGTTCCTCAACCTCCACTTCCTATGCCCTTGTGAACTCTAAATATTCTTCGTCTGATCTCCCTGCTTCTTCCCCACTGTAGGAATCTTCTTCTTGTGCCAATGGCATGTAACTCTTCTTAAACAAGTTCGCACGAGGAAAATTTATGAATGATCTCCCACTATGCATGTGCCCAACCTCTGCATCGTTGTTTGAATTCTTGAACATTATATTTAAAATACAACTGATTACTGTATATTCAAGATATTCTTCTCATTCAATAACATCTTAATCTTCGGCTTCAAAAAGTGTAGAAACTTTCCTCTAGGTCCCTTGAAGAAATATCTCTCTGCTTGACTATACGATTCTACTTTGTTAATAGCAAACTAAGTAATGTACCCTCCAATAGTGCTATCAAACAAGAGATCCACTGCTCTTGACACAATGTTATAAACTCTCTTGACTTTCTTGATCAATGTTGCTGTCCAAACCACAGGTGGTCTAGATTTGATCTCAAACTGAGTGTCTTCTAATCTGGCTAACTACTCATATAACTCCTTATGAACTCCTCCAAAGAAAATCTTGTGCATGTCAGTAAATATGTACCTTACCAACCAGTCTTCTATACTAATGCTAGGGTTTTTTTTCTGAGCTTCAATGAAGTCCCTTTCTTATTATTCTATCCACTTTTGAATCTCTGTCTTTGATGGAAACCACCTTGACATTCCATCAAGAAGATCTTGGTCTCGACAACAAAACCATTTGTTGGCATAGGGTCAGACCCAAGGTTCAACTCTAATAGCGCACCAACAAACCCTAACTACTGGCCCTTTCGACAACACCTGCGAAGCAAATGAAGTCTCGCCCGAAGTAGCAATAGGGGGGTTGCAGGACATAGGTGTCTACAACCAAAGGAAATGCAAAGTGATTCCAAAACAATAACACAACATATCCTAGATGTTCTTTAACAGTCCTATGCTTACTTCACAAATTTAGTTATAACTCTTATCTTTAAGAAGGAATGCCACAATGCAATAACAGTATAACAGATAGCAAATAACACAACATAAAACACAAAGAACAACAATATTTACGTGGTTCACCCTCTCCCTAGGGATATGCCCACATAACTGTGTTTCTTGATATATTAGATGAAAACATAGAGTTCTATATGCTCATTTAGCTACATATATTTCTCTCTCTTTCTCTTTATCTCCCCTCCCTACGCACCCAGCTGCAGGGATGATCTTCACACCTAACTGAAGATCCAGAATACAAAATACTTCTATCTCTCAATATTTCTTACTACCAACAACAACCAATGAAGAACCCCCCTTGACTTACACTTCATTCTTTTTCTTTCTTCTTCATTGATCTTCACTTTCTTTCTTAATACATAACCAAGGGCCAACAAACAATCCTGAATTATTTCAACTCGAATTTTCCCACGAATTTGGGGATATTTCTCTCTAATATTTCCATTTTCCCCCAAATTCACACAATTTGAAATATGTGACAAGAAGTTTCTCAAATTCGAACTCATCCATCCCATACTAGTCTGGTGTTTCAACCAGAAACTATGATAACAATATGTAATGTACCCAACCACCCACAGGCTGGACATGCTACTTCAAAACACGCTTCAAAACGGATTTCAAACTCTGATAATAATTAAGTATAGAATAAGAATCAAATAATCACATGCATTAATAAATATCCATGCTACACCATAAAATAAATAAACAACATGCCATGAACAACAAATAACCAATAGACACGCACATTAAAAATACATATCTTAGAGTTAATTAAATACACAACAGAAAATACATTGTATAGAAAACATAGAGAGCACTTATATTTGCAAGTAACCTTTCACCAACTGGCTATATACCAAAGACATTCCTCCCAACCATATTCAATGTTTTTCATTTACTCTCAACAAAAAGTCACCCCCGAGCTAGGGCTATGAATCCACAAGGACGAGTCTTAGGCCAAATCTAAAACACACAACATCTAGCTAACTAGCTCTCAGGTTTCCCAACCACACAACAAATCTAAATTTCCATCTCTCTTTCCCCCTCAGCGTGCACAACTCAAGAAATGAACACCTTTATCTTCCATGCAGTCCCTCATAATGTTCCATTTCTACCCAGGGATCCAATGCTACTAGTTAGGAAATCTTCCTGCTGGAAACTTCAAGGATTCTCAGCTGTGGACAATTCTTTTAGAACTACCATCAATCTCATGCACACATGAATCCATTCCCTCCTATAATGATAAACAATTTCTTATAGCCACCTATCAATGACTCTCCTCCTCCAATCATTTGTTTTCCATGCTCCCCCCAAGAGCAAACGAATCAACAAGAATGACGAACCCAAAAATGAAAGAGTGAAAGGAAATGATGAATGATGAGTGAGTGAATGAGTGAGTGAACCCCCAAACAAACCAAAGATGGGTTTATATAATTACTTGGAAATCAATAATCACATGGCCTCCCCGAAGAAGATCATGTAACCCCTTTTCTCCATAAAATCAATTATGCGTAAATAAAAATACAATTAAAGACTTATCCCCTCAAGCCCCCTCTCTTGTGGACATACTACTTCAAAACACAGGCTAGACACACTACTTCATTTTAGCAGAAGAACACAAAATACTTGTTTGAGGACATTATGCAGGGAAATATACTACGCAGAAGATATTGTGCAGAGGATTATGGTGGACAATAATTCACAAGGATGCAAACGAGTATTGTCATAATTGTGATGTCTATCAAAGGGTTGGAAATCCATCCAGGAGGTATGAGATGCCATTAAGACCTAAAGTAACTTTGAAGGTGTTTGATAAATGGGTAGTAGATTTTATGGGACCAATTAATCCACCAGAAAGAAGATCAGGAGTCAGGTATATTATTACAATGAAGAAATATTTGACCAAATGGGCCGAAGTAGCACCGGTGAGGGATTGCAATGCATAAACTATATCACACTTCTTATTTGAGCAAGTGGTCACAAGGTTTGGATGCCCTAGAGTTATGATGAGTTATCAGGGGACTCGTTTTATCAATAGTACTATCCAAGCTATGACTGAAGAATTCGAGATACATCATCAGAAGAGCACCCCTTACCATCCTCAAGCTAATGGGACAATGGAAGCATTCAACAAGATATTGGAAGATTTCTTAACCAAGATTTGCAATATGAACATGAATGACTAGGATTTGAAGATACCAACAATGTTATGGGCCTATAAAACTACATGAAAGAAGCTTACATGGAAGACACCTTTTATATTGGTGTATGGACATGAAGTATTAGTATTGGTGGAGTGCTTGATACCTAGTCTGTCCATTGCAACAATTACAAATATGACAAAAATAGGTGTAGATCAAGAAATATTGGAAGAACTCATGGAATTAGAATAAGAAAGAATTGTATTTGGTTTCCATCAAGAGGTACAAAAATAAAAGGAAAAGTATTGGCATGAAAAACACATTAAGAAGAATAACTTCAAGGAAGGATATCTGGTTCTCCTCTATGATAGTAAATACTTGCAACACCTATAGAAGTTCATGATGCATTGGCTAGGACCATATGAGATAAAGTCTATCATAGATGGAGGTGTTGTGCAACTGAAGAATTTAGCAAGAAAGGAGATGCAAGGATTGGTGAATGGTAGTCAACTGAAACTATATAGGGACAACCTATCTACTAACCCTCAGTAGTTTCCGCGTAGAAATTAAAAATGTACATATTGTATATAGTAGGATTCAAAAAGAAGAAAAAGGAAGAAAATGAATAAAAGAAGAAAAAGGAAGAAAAAATAAAATAAATGAGAAAAATCCAAAAATAAGTAGGTAGATGGACAAGTGGTAGACAAAAAATTGAAGGTTACAACATGCAAACATAAGACAAAAGGAAGTATGAAATAAATTGAAGACACCGCACGATGGAAAAAGTGAAAATAGCCCGACAAAATGAAAAGTGGTCGAAAAAAGAAAAAAAGAGGTAAACGGAAAAGTGTGATACGACACAACATTTATGGAAGGTCGTATAAGAGCACAAAAATTGCAAGCTAAGCCTCATTTTGACTTAGAGAATATGAGAGATAAGGAGAGAAAGTCGAGCATGAATTAATAATTCTAAGGAGGTTAAGTGAGGATTCATCAAAATTTATTTGAAGATCTAGCAGAATGGCACCACCAAAGGTCGGATCTCCCAACCAAGTTGCAAGAAACACACGCAACACTGGGAAGTCTATAGAGAAATAAGCCACAAAAAACCCTATTCATCTAAAAGGAATTGTTGATGTGTATGTGATCCCATCACCTGTCGAGGAACGAGTGAGCCCAACACTTGTTGAAGAACATGAACCAGTCGCGACACAGATGGATTTGGATGCAAGAGAATGAGGGCTCATTTATATACCCACGCAGGGGTGCCCTTAACCAATAGTCATGTCCTTTGAGACATGTCCTTTCATTATTTATAATAATTATTTATTAATTATTTATTATGTTATGAATATCTATTTATGTGCATATTTATGTTCATAACACTCATCTCTGCCACCATCTCTAGACTCTGATCGAGGTGTGGATGCCAATCGATGCTTGTCATGGCTCCTATTTAAATGAGGTATGGAAGATGGAGAAGTAAATAGTGCTCTAGCAGTTGTATGACCTCCCGCATCAGGACTCTGTAGCGTCTCTGTAGCGCCACTACTACCAACACCGGGCTGAATAGGCTCCAAATATTTCTTTATAAAAAAGAAAATGTTTTTTCATGAGATAATGTAAAAGTTAAAGAACAAAGTATCATAATTGAACATATAGTGCATTATTTTTTTTTTTATGTTTATTACCTTATATGTGTTAAGTTGTGACATAAGGAGCTTGATCTTTTCTTTGACGTCCGGAGTTTGTTTTGGACGACCTAAAAATCTAACAAGTTCCTTGTTACATTTAATGGTATTTTTTTTTAATAAGAGCATGAGATCTGTTAGGGTCCTATAATTATGGGAGATCTGATGATTCATATATCATTTGTGGGTCTCATGATGAAATTCTTGGTTTGCTGGTCTCTCGGTTGTTTCCATTTCCCCTCCATCCATTTCGCTCAGATCCTTCACCACCCTGTTGCATCCTTCAGTCCCTCACCCTTCATTCCTTCACCCTTTCACCAATTTTATCCTTGCACAAATAAACAAACTTAGGTTAAAAGAAAAATCAATAGGTTTGTAATGTTAGTAATTAAATTTAGTATAGTTAGATTTATGTTAGACTTGTTAATAATAAATTAATCATTAACTAATTAATTAATGATTAATAGTTAAGTTAGTTGTTAATAATTAGGTTATTTTGTTAGAATAAACATTAATCAAAAAATAAAAAAACAATTAATATTAANGTTTTTTCATGAGATAATGTAAAAGTTAAAGAACAAAGTATCATAATTGAACATATAGTGCATTATTTTTTTTTTTATGTTTATTACCTTATATGTGTTAAGTTGTGACATAAGGAGCTTGATCTTTTCTTTGACGTCCGGAGTTTGTTTTGGACGACCTAAAAATCTAACAAGTTCCTTGTTACATTTAATGGTATTTTTTTTTAATAAGAGCATGAGATCTGTTAGGGTCCTATAATTATGGGAGATCTGATGATTCATATATCATTTGTGGGTCTCATGATGAAATTCTTGGTTTGCTGGTCTCTCGGTTGTTTCCATTTCCCCTCCATCCATTTCGCTCAGATCCTTCACCACCCTGTTGCATCCTTCAGTCCCTCACCCTTCATTCCTTCACCCTTTCACCAATTTTATCCTTGCACAAATAAACAAACTTAGGTTAAAAGAAAAATCAATAGGTTTGTAATGTTAGTAATTAAATTTAGTATAGTTAGATTTATGTTAGACTTGTTAATAATAAATTAATCATTAACTAATTAATTAATGATTAATAGTTAAGTTAGTTGTTAATAATTAGGTTATTTTGTTAGAATAAACATTAATCAAAAAATAAAAAAACAATTAATATTAAAAAACATATATATTTGACCACATATAAAACATATGTAATAAAAATTAAACAAAATATAACAAGAATAAAACAAAACAAAAAATAATAATAAAAAAAAAAACAAAAAACAAAAACGCACTATGCACACATCCCAAACAAAATTAAAATCAACGTCCATTAATCATATCAGACCCCATCCGAACTTTAACGAGAGGGGGGGTCCGATATCCAAAACCACCCAGGACACTTGTCACCCCCTGGTGATTTCATACCCCCACCCTCCCAATACCACTTACCACCTCAGGGGGGTCCGAAATACCACCCTTCCAAAAACAAAACCGCTCATCCAAAAACTCGAAACCACCATTTTTCCATTTCTGACCATTCATCTTCCGAAGCATATTTCGGGAAAAATAAAGTGAATTTTAAGAAACCGAGAGAGGTTTTTCTCCGTAAAAGGATGAAAAAAAAACTCTCATTTTTTGTATAGGTGCCACCATATGGGAGAATCAAAGCTATCTTTTACCCTCATTTTTTGGATTTCTGGTTCTTTCTATTTCATCCCTGATTTTGAGGGAGTTGTTTCAGCGAGAGGGAGACGAATTTGGCGAAACCAAAAGAGGTTTTTGTCCAAAACATACTTTTCGGTTTTTCTTAGGTGTCATCATTAAATAGAAACAAATGTTTGAGTGGACCCATTTTTTTGTAGAAATCTGGCCCATCTTTCATGGCGGATAGTTCAGGATTTTTGGGGATTTGTTGCTATTTTTGGCCGAGGCAGTTGGATCCGACTTCCTAAAATTGATGGGGGATCTCTCCTATTTATTGATGTGATATTAATGTAAAAGGGTTGTTCATTTTGGCTCCCAGGGAGGCTATACTCTGTAATATTTTTCAAATTCATCAACAATAAAAGGGACTTTTTCACAGGATTCCTGTGTGTTGACGGTTGGTGAAGTCTTCTTTCTTTGTCGAATGTGATTCTACTCAGTCATCATTATGTTTTCTTTCTCTGATTTTTAAAAGGAGATTTAGCACATAATTTATCTCCAATACTCTATGTTGAGCTTTTAAAATCTTAATGTTTTCTTTCGATATTACAAGGACGAAATTCTTAAATGCTTTGTTATTGTGATGGACCATCTCCTCTGCTTTTGCTGTACACCTCTTTACTTTAAAAGGATCCAACATTTTCATTAACTCGCTCTGTGGAAATACCTTGTAAATCTACATTTGATTTCAAACTTGTCATAGACCCCATAACCCAATGGGATTCTAAGAAGTCCTTTCAACCAACCACCTCAAATCTAAAATCCAAACTCTGAACTCATTAGCTAGCCTAATATCTATTCAAACAAATCTATATCAAACAGAGAGATCCCTCTCTGAGTCTTGGAGTGATAGATCTGAAACTCTAAGTGGTTTTGATGTCGCCTCTGTGACTTCCTCCTCAGCCTTGGGGAAATTACAGAGTGCTAACATAATGGTGACCATACTGGGGAATTTCCCCAGTAGTACACTTCAAGTTCCATATCTGATCACTGATGGTGGACAATGAGCAGACACAAGAAGGATGATATCATTCACCTGGCGACTCCAATCAGGTCCAAATAGTGATGACTCAAAGACTCCACTCGAGGAAGAACCTGAAGCATGACCAAGAAACCTAGAAAGATCAGGTACTCAAACCCACATTGCATTCAAGAGATCCTTGGTTTTATATGTAATTATGTTCTATCTTATTCTAAGCCTGATCAAAAGTACATTTTTGAAGATTGTATTGACAACCTGCTAATTGATGAGCCTCAAGAGACCAAGCCTCAAATTGTAGATCATGTACATACTGATGCACCTGTAGAAATCCTAGTGAGACATAAGCCTCCTGTTTTATCTCCTACTCTTGCTAAACACCTAGATGGTTGTAAGCCCCTTGCTTCACCTCCTATACCTACAAAAATCCCAGACAGATACAAGCCTCTACATTTTCCTCCTTTTCTCCATGACCTCCCTGTCAATTACATCAATAATATGCCTAGGTTTGATGGAGAAAATGTGAAGATCACTGCTGAAAAGCATATCCAAAGTCTTGAGGATTTTCTTGATCTGTTTGAGGTAGAAGATGATGATGTCTACATCAGAATGTTTTCCCTATCATTGGGAGGTAAAGTCAATAACTGGTTTAAAAATATCCCAGCGGCAAGCATTAATAATTTCCATCCGTTTGTGCAAGTTTTCCTAGATTGATGGGTGATCATGAGAAATGTCTCTTTCATCCTAGAAGAGTATGACCATTTGAAAAGACAACCAGGAGAGATAGTACAACAATTCTCAACTAGGTTCAATAAGGTATATCATGCGATGCCTGCTAATATAAGGCCACCCCCAGGATCAACTCACTTGCATTACCTAGATGACTTCAATCCTGAGATGACATTCCAATTAAGAGAAAGGAACACTGCAACCCTTGAAGAAATGAAAAATATTGCAGTTGATGTGGAAGCTAACTTGCTGAACAGAAAGGAAAATATAAGGGTAGAAGATAAAGATAGAACAAAAAATGAACTGATTACATCTTCATAAATGAAAATAGATGTCCTGACAAATACTATAAAAGAGATGATGTAGAAGATTAGCAGGAAAGATGAACTTGATGTTCAAAGAAATCATGTTCCATTGATTTTAGAGAAAGAGAAGGTAATTGTTCCGAAACATTTTGCAGCTCACCCTTGGTACCTTGGTTTGGATAATGATTCTTTCATGTTTTCAATTCACGATGTGGTCAAAGATGAAACTCTATCTCAACTTGCAGAGGAACAACCAGCTGATATGACGTGCATGTTTGATGACATTCCTTACTTGGATAATCTACCCAAGGGTGATAAGTATCATGATGATCATGAGGCTAAAATAGAGGTGGAATGTTCAAAGCAATCAACAACATGTCATTGGCAGGAAGAAGATCAATTACAACTCAGATATGACAATCAACCTTTGCACAACAATCATCACAGTGATGAGGAAAATGTAGAAAATTTCAAAGTAAGGGAAAACACTCTTTCCTTATGTTTCTCATCCTTTCAATTTCTGAAAAGAAACTCTAGGTAAGTTGTAAATATCGAAGACAAATTTTTTTCTGATGAGTCAGTAGAGGATGTCATTGATGACATGGGATCTGTTTTAGACCCAAAATCATAGTCACTAATTTCCCTTGATTTTAAAAGTCCAGATGTTAGTNAATTCTGTACCATTAGATTATAATTCATTTCAAATTTTGAAGGAGACTCTTAAACAAGTGTTGAAGGATAAACACATAAAAAGTCAGGAAATTTCATTTGAATCGATGCAACAGTCTTGTCAGTCTTTTCAAGATCCAATAGTTGATCGATTGGATGACCTGTGTGGTCAAAATCATTCTTCATTCCCCAGTCATGAGATGAAAAGTTGTTATGATCTTGACATGGTCAAGCAATCAAATTGACAATCTAGTTCAACAAAAATCTTACTGCTAAACTTATCAGAAAATTTGCAACCATATCAACCATTGCATGAGGATGCGAATAGCATAGATACAATTCCATATCATGTTGCTGACTTGGCTAAATTTAAAAATCAAGAAACATGTCAGTTCTAGCTTGATCCTATAGTCACCTATATGAAGAAATTTTTCACTACAGAGCCCCAATCTATCTCTGGAATTACTTTTGTTCTTCAGGATTGTTGAAGTCTATTTTGTAAAGATCAATCATGTTTTCAGCAGTGGCCATTATACTTTGCAGTTTTGAATCTATGGACAAAAGGTCAAGTTGCCTTTTTGACTATGCTAATAAGCAGTCAAGCAGTGCACTGGTCTCAGCAACTACTTGATTGGCTTCATTGGAATTTTTGTATTATTTGATTTAGCATGATTTTCAGAAGTATAGGGTAGGTAGGAGAATGTGAATAAGCTCAACATTCTGAGCATCTCTTTTTTAGCAGTGTTCATTTTGGTTTAGTTTCAGTGGAAAGATCAAAACAGGTACAGGTTGCAGAATAAGATTTTGGGAGCAGCCCAATGAATAAAGCATCGTTCTGCATGTTCAGAGTTCAGTGGTTCTTAACACCTCCTGAAAGAGATGCCATCCCCAGGTGGAGCCTATGTTAGGGTCCTATAATAATAGGAGATCTAATGATTCAGATATCATTTGTGGGTCTCATGATGAAATTCTTGGTTTGTTGGTCTCTTGGTTGTTTCCATTTCCCCTCCATCCATTTCGCTTGAATCCTTCACCACCCTGCTGCATCCTTCAGTCCCTCACCCTTCGTTCCTTCACCCCTTCACCAATTTTATCACTGCACAAATAAACAAACTTAGGTTAAAAGAAAAATCAATAGGTTTATAATGTTAGTAATTAAATTTAGTATAGTTAGATTTATGTTAGACTTGTTAATAATAGATTAATCATTAAATAATTAATTAATGATTAATAGTTAAGTTAGTTGTTAATAATTAGGTTATTTTGTTAGAATAAACATTAATCAAAAAATAAAAAATAATTAATATTAAAAAACATATATAATTGACCACATATAAAACATATGTAATAAAAATTAAACAAAATATAATAAGAATAAAAAAAAATGAACAAAAATAAATAAAATAAAAATAAAAACAAAAATGCACTATGCACACATCCCAAACAAAATTAAAATCAATGTCCATTAATCATATCGAACCCCCCTTGCCATCCGAACTTTAACAAGAGGGGGGGGGGGTCCAATATCCAAAACCACCTAGGACACTTGTCACCCCATGGTGATTTCGGACCCCCCCTCCCAATACTACTTACCACCTCAGGGGGGGGGTCCGTAATACCACCCTTCCCCCCAAAAAACCGCTCATCCAAAAACTCAAAACCACCAATTTTCCAGTTCTGACCAGTCATCTTCTGAAGTGTATTACGTGAAAAATAAAGAAAATTTTGAAAAACCGAGAGAGGTTTTTCTCCGGAACAGGATGAAGAACAAAAAACTCTTGCAGTTTTTGTACAGGTGCCACCATATGGGAGAATCAAAGCTATCTTTCAGGCTTAGTTTTTGGATTTGTGGTTCTTTTTGTTTCAACCCTGATTTTGCGGGAGCTGTTTCGGCGAGAGGGAGGTGAATTTGGTGAAACCAAAAGAGGTTTTTGTTAGAAACATACTCATATACAATAAAATCCTTCCTTTTTTCCCTAGGTGTTAGCATTAAAAAGAAACAAATGTCTGAGCGAACCCCTTTTTTGTAGAAATTCGACTCGTCTTTCATGGCAGACAGTTCAGGATTTTTGGCGATTTGTTGCTATTTTTGGCCGAGGAAGTTCAATACAACTTCCTAAACTTGATGGGGGATCTCTCCTATTTATTTATGTGATATTAATGTAAAAGGGTTGTTCATTCTAGCTCCTAAGGAGGCTGTACTCTGTAACATTTTTCAAATTCATCAGCAATAAAAGGGACTTTTTCACAGGATTCCTGTGTGTTGACGGTTGGTGAATTCTTATTTCTTTGTCGAATGTGATTCTACTTAGTCATCATTATGTTTTCTTTCTCTGATTTTTAAAAGGAGATTTAGCACATAATTTATCTCCGATACTCTGTGTCGAGCTTTTAAAATCTTAATGTTTTCTTTCGATATTACAATGACAAAATTCTTAAATGCTTTATTATTGTGATTGACCATCTCCTTCGCTTTTGTTGTACACCTCTTTACTTCAAAAGGATCCAACGTTTGCATTAACTCGCCCTGTGGAAATACCTTGTAAATATGCGTTTGATTTCAAACTTGTCATAGACCCCATAGCCCAATGGGATTCTAAGCAGTCCTTTCAGCCAAATACCTCAAATCTAAAATCCAAAATCTAAACTCATTAGCTAGCCTAATATCTATTCAAACAAATCTATATCAAATAGGATCTCTCTAAGTCTTGGAGGGCTAGATCCGAGACTCGAAGTGGTTTTGATGTCGCCTCTATGACTACCTCCTCAGCCTTGGGAAAATTACAGAGTGCTAACAGGATCAATGCAAGAATATAACCCCTCCTCATCGGTGGAATCATGATCCACATGGCTTGCTGTCTACATATAATTTCAGCAAAAACAATGTTATTTCAATAAAATTATATAAGCAAATAATAAAATCAATGTAAAATGAAAGTGGAAATTGATAATCATTTACATGTTCTGCGGCTGGCCCTTTTCCACGATCATCCTGCCACATTATAAAATAATTAGAACCCCCAAATATTTAAAAAATTGTTAATGATAACAAAAAAACAATGTTAAAGATAACATTTAGAACAATGTTAAAGATAAAAAATGTAATGCAATAAGTAGAGGTTTCTTAAAGAGGTGTTTCATAAGAACCTACACACTATTAGTCAATTTTTCTATTCAATTAAAATGGTAATCCACTAATAACTCTTCCCCGAGAGCTATCTTTTTTATTGCGCACAAGACTACCTGATTCTCTTCACATCCCTCATATATGCAATTCGGTTGTTTGTTTGTTGTTCCGAGTCATGTGCTGTTTATAAACCCTGCGATATTGCCGGAAGCTTTAGGTCTTCCATCAATATATATAGTCTCTCCCTTATTTTTATCCTTGTTTATTAGTTGTATATAATTTGCGGCGAGTGCATATCTCCACATACTTTGTGTGTACCGGACCAGCCGCATCCAATCGTTATAATTGTAACATGGTCTTACATAGTCCATCAATTCAGTTACTGTATTGTATTTTACAATTATTCCATCCATGGAAAATAGCCCCAAGCCATGCAGGGAGTATGGTGCAATGTGATATGTCCTATTGTTGACAACGAAGTCAACATCTATAGGAGGTAGTTCCTTAGGTACCCATTGCTTCACTAGATGCTTATACCTGAGTGGAACATCTATGTCTCCAATGCTCTCATCATCATAAGAGCATGATCCTCCTTCAGCAAGAAAACATTTCATGCGTCTACAAAATTTTATTCTAACTTTTTCACCTCTGGTCCTTATTTTCTTATCATATCTACTAGATGCAGTCGCATTTACGACCTCTATTTGTACTAAGATTTTCTCACTCGACGAAGAAATATCTAACAGTTACCTGTTTGGTTGTACCTTCATTTGCATGTGCATGTGTTGTTAGTTAGTAGTCCATCATCATATTCATAGTTCTAAATAAAATTTTTATATCTTTAGTTTTTGATGCACAATTAGACTAGGGTGCAATTACCAATATTAGTGGCCAACCACCTAATTTAATGTGATATCCCTCTTGATTTTGGACATATTAAAAATGTGAAAACACTAAGGAAATGATACATTTATCATATGGATCTAAGAAAAAAATAGTATTAAGGATGTTGTTTGTTGGATTTGTACAAAATGAACCTAAACAAAAAATTCTCACTTGAATTTAAGCAATGCAATAAATTCTAGAAATGTTATAGAAAAATATAAATACTAGACTAGGATAACCCAACTAGGCACCCTCTACTCAAGGAAGAGGAACCACACGACACAAAACGCCTCTAATTTTTGCTAACCCCCATGTGTTGCATTGTCAACTGCCACA
>SNQJ01S0088313.1:32340-43625 GCA_010110895.2 Picea sitchensis
TGAGTACCTTGACGATTTCTATTATATTCCAACCTCCATAGGTGAGGTGTCATTCTTCGTGGTTTTAAACCAGTCTCTTATTTCCCATTGAAAATATGTTTTTCAGTAGTACGATACCTATGGTTCTTAGGAAGAAGGAGCCTATACTCATCAAACACCATCTTTCCTAAAATTTCTGAATGACGATACTTCATCTTAGGTCCACAAACTGGACGTGAAAATTTACCCTTTGTTTGAAGACCTGCAACAAATGGATTAATGTCAATTATACGATGAGATTATTTAAAAAGTAAACATGCACCATGATAACATTAAAATATTATATAGTATTAAAGAGAAATATTAGAATGCTTATACATACCACAAAAATGTGTTAGTCCAGGGGAATCATGAATTGTCCATAAAAGTATTCCACGGAATTTAAATTTCTTCTCCCCGATTGGTTTACATATGTCATACATTGTGATGCCAACCCATAACTTTAGTAGCTCTTCGATAAGAGGCTCTATATATGCATTCATATCTTTAACCTATTACTTACCTAATAGTTTGAAATTACACATAATTACTAAAGGAATGATATCATGTAATATATATAATTAAATAAATAAACAAAAGATATTATGCAAAATTTGAAACAAATGAAAATGTTAAATTCAAAAAATTAATGTAAAAAAATACCTGGAACAATCATTGCCAACATTATGTTCTCCCTCTTTATTGACATCCAAGGAGGAATGTTATTGTTGATAACAAAAATAGGCCACACTGAGTAAATAGACCTAAGCTCCCTGAATGGATTAACACCGTCAACTGCCAATGAAAGCCTAACATTACGAGGTTCATCTTTGAAATCTTCCAATTTTTCCTCAATTTCCCTAAATGAAGAACCATCGGCAGGCATTCGAAGAACACCATCTTCACTTCTGTTACATGCATGGTAATCCATAAATTGTTCTATGCTTTCACACCTGAACAGTCGTTGCAAACGTGGAATTATGGGAATATGACGAAGAACCTTTCGAGGCACCCTTTTTGTTACTTGATCGGTTCGATATCTACTGATAAGACATTGCGGACATTTGATTTTCAAAGCAAGTTGTCCATAATATATAATATGGTCATTAGGACATGCATCTATAGTTTGATAATCCATTCCAATGTCTTTCATAATGGAATGCAAACCTTGATATGTGAAAGGTAAAATATTTGACGATGGTAAGAAAAATTCACCTAACAATCTACAACATAAAAAACAACTAGTTAATGTAAGAATATTAATCATAAAAATTGCATTCTTATTTTACACATTAATTAACACTAAAAACAAATAGAAAAAAATCAACATTTATGTATAATATGAGATGAAACATATTACATACCTTAGTATCTGTGTCATACAAGTGTTCGACAAATTATTCATAACCTTTAAGTTCACTAGCAACAATATAGAAAAGAGAAGATTTGCTCTTGATCCTTCATAAATTCATTTATTTTCCTTTTCTAATAGAGGTTCATCATAAATACCAACATTTTCCCCATCCTCAACTGGATGCGAAAAAACAAATCTTGTATCATTTGATTTGTCCCATCATCTTCTTCCATGGGATCATTAACTTGATTTGTCCCATCATCTTCTTCCTTGAGATCCTCATTTTCTTGGTCATGATGATGTTCCTCAGCTTGTACAACATCATTTCTACTAATACTTGGTGCAATATTCTGCGGAAAGTTAGAGGGGAAATCTAACTTTATAATTACAAACAATCATGCAAAATTAGTGTATACTATAACAAACATTCAAACAATATATATACATATATATAATTTTGCATAAAATTAACAAAAAAAAAAAAAAAGATAATGAATATATAGCTAATTACCATGGGACTATATTCATTCGATCCGCCATCAATGTGACCATATTTCATATAATGTTTTGTAACTGTTGCTATTAAAATTATTACGGGACGTTTGAGACAACATTTTTTACAAGGTTAATATCATCTATCACCACCCTTTTCACCCACTTTACTGTTTTTCCCACCCCTAACAACATTCTGCGACATTCTTCCGCACAAAAATACCCTTTTGGAACTGTCCTTGTTATAAAAAGATTGTCGCAACATCTTTAAATTGTCAAATATTTATATTCCAATTTTAGGTCACTATTGTCGCAATTGCGAAGAATGTGACCTAAAAATACTTATTCTTTTCACCTAGTTATTTTAGGTCAATTTCAACGGTCAATTTTAAGATTAGGTAAGTCATCACTCTTGCGATGGATAAACTAGAGTCGTCGCTCTTACGATGATCATTGACCATAATAATTCAGTCAACCTATAGTCGCCAAGATAACGATGAATATAGGATGGATTTAGAAAAAATGAACTTTTTCTCTTGCATGTTGCGACGAAAGAGTACTTTTGTTGCAAGTGGTCATCACAAATTTTTCAATATGTAGTAGTGAATCTAGTTAGATGAGGAGATTATCAAATGAATATGTGAATAGATCATCCAGACAATGTGCTCAAAATAGTGCTATGGATGTAGCTTTATTAGATAGGTTTCACATTAATACTACAACAATAGAGAATGTAGGGAATACATCACAACAATAAAATATGTTTGGTAATTTTTTTTTATTTTTTATTTTTGTGTATTTATGTTTATGTTTTATATGTGTGTGTGTGTGTTTATTTTTATTTTTTTTTAATTTCTTTTAAATGTTGTAATTAGTTTCAAATGTGTATGTGTAGAGGATGAGTTTAATGAAAGAGAAGATAATGAAAGAGAGAGTGGTTATCATGAATATTACAATGTTGGTGAAGAGGGTGAAGGTGGATTCATAGGGAATTATCAAGAAACATAAGATTACATGGCTACACCCACCTATCCTTCGATGTTGGTGATGAGATTCCTTGGGAAGGGTATACTGAAGAAAGGATCCCCAAATGATGTTCATGTGTCAAAATAAGGTTGCAAAATGGTTCGGGGTACTTGGATCTCCTTCAAGAGAGTAATAAAAACTTGGAGATTGTTTTGCATTCATTGCAGAAATTTATGGATGCATATCAAAAGATGGGGCCAACGACTGATAATTTCATCGATTTGATGAGGAGACAAAAGTTGGAGGTGATGGGCCTCGATAAATGAGAAGTAGTAAAAAGTAGAGTTTCAAAATAAGATGCAATTTCTATGTTCAATTTCAAAGAGGGACCAAAGCGAAAGATGTTAAAGGTGCAATATTTAAAGCACCCCAACATAACATGACATCTTTATAATAATTTTTTTTTAGCATATGGGAAGTTGTTGTGAAATGACGAGGTTCCACAATACTTTGATAGAATATTTTATACATAGTTTTTCATGGGCATGAACCATGATTATACCAACCTACCATCCAGTTATTATGGGGTTGGTAAAGGACAAACATATGATTGGAAAAGACATATTGAAATGAAGCATTGTAGAGGCCTCCACGACCTTTGGTATCTTGTTCAACAGGAGAATTTTTCTCACATTCGTAGATGCGATCTACATCAGATGTTGGAAAGGAGGCTAGGAATGGAATAAGAGAAAATTTAGTATCATTTTTTAATGGTGTTGATGTTGGTTTGAACAGTCAAAGAGCTAAAGCTAATTCTCAAGCCAATTTTGTTTACAAAACATATGAGGAGATAGATTTCATGTCCATAGAAGATATACAAGAGTATACACAAATTTTTTGTAATGGTTTTCCAAGGTGTTAATTCAGAATGACAAACCAAACATTGGATTGGTATGTCTTATAGTTAGTAAATTTTTCATGCATTTGAGGATATTTTTCTTATAGTTCTAGATATAGATACATATCATTGTATCTTTAGAAATAATTGATTTGTTATCATCATTAATTGCAACTTGGTCATATGTTAAATGAATCTCCAGTAAATAGGGGACTTGATTCAAAGAGTTTAAATTTGGATGGGTTGAATTAGGTATGTGTTTTATAATATCCACATATGATCACTTTAGTTGTTCAATCTTCACAACTTGTTGAATAATCAACATACATGAAATTTATGTTTTTGTATTAATGTGAACACATTGAACCCTATTTAACTCTTAGTTGTGTTGCTCACAAATTCATATTTCGTCTTCCACTACTTGGGAAGGCTTGTCCCAATTCTCATTGGGAGAGTTTGAACACCTCCATTGGGAGAGTTTGGAACAGTGGGAGTCTACAAGCACTAATGATATTGATTTTTTAGTTATATATAAAATTCCCAAATGTCATTTAAATTATTAATTTAAAAGAAAAATGTCTTAAACAAGATATAATTTATTGAATCTTAGGGTATAGTGGGTAATACCATGACTCAACTGACCATGGAAATGCCATCCTCTTATGTGGTTGATGATATTCAGGTGGGCACATCACAGGTATTGCTATACTCAAAATTTAAAACTAAATTTAATGTAGTTAAAATCATTTAATTTAATTTTCAAATGTACAATTTGAAATGTAAGCATCGAAATGTAAAGGAAAAGAGAGTTCTAGAGGTGCTTGAAGAGAATGTGGAGAAGAGAGTGTGGGAGATTGGGATTGAGGATGATGCATCCACACCTAAGAATGATGTACTACCTGTGATGATTCTAAATGTATGTGCATTTTCATTGTACATTAGTGAGTTTTAGTTTTTTTATTATGTTGGGCCTTTATATATAAGTGTTCAAGCTTATTTATGTTGAATATGCTTGTATTTTTTACTTTTTTCAAATATTTGTTTGATCAACTTTTTAACTAAGACTTTCCTATCTGGTATAAGCATTTAACTAGTGTCTATATAATTTTTTCAATGCTTTGATCAATTATTTGGAAATATATAGAACTCCTATATAACCTTATCATCATCTAAATGGCAAGATCTAATCTATTGCTCGATCATGATGCAGACCTAAAATATGAATTTGAGCATTTTATTATTTGAGAACAAACCTATCCACATCAGAAAAAAGGAAGTTTCTAAATTTTGTTCTGATTCATTCCTACCTCTGTCCAAGAATGACATAATATGGATATTTGTGTTTTCTGCATATAACGAAGTGAATTCCTTCTTGGTTATTGTCAAACTCTTAACTAATTAAGCTTACTAACCATAAAAAACAACATTTGTAGATTTATAAATAAGCTATGTATGTGCATGATCCTCTCACTTTATGTTTAGATCATCATGAAGGAATATTTCCAAAGAGCATTTGATTATATGTAATATGAATACATCCCATGTAGAAAGACAAATATTTAAATGGTTTTTTGAAGAATGAATTAATATATGTGAAGATTTGTGTTTTCCGTGATGTACACAAAAGATTATATGAGAACATCTATTCCACCTAAGAAAGAGAAGATAAGTATTTCTGAAGAATGGTTTTTTAATATGGATATTTGTGAATTTTCATAGATATCAGTGTTTTCTTGGAAGAGTGGCTTATGGAGATTTGTGAGTCCTTTAATTTGAAAGGGAATTTGATTATATGAGAACATTTATTCCACCTAAGAAAGAGAAGATACATTTTCCGGAAAATGGATTAACCATGAAGTTTTGTGAACTTCTCGCGATACACAAGTGAATTCTATTTTGCATTATCTAACTTTGAACATCTAAATAAGTACTAAGAAGATAGTTAAAGTTTTAAAAATTTGTTTGATATGATCTTACTTTGTTTAGACCATGTAGGCAATGTTCAAAGAGCATCCTGCTATAAAAAAAATTAAATATTTATGCAAAGAAATGACTTAATATGGAGAGAGTAACTATTTTGGAAGTTTTGGAGCTTCTTGATGTAAGTTTGGTTTAAAAAAAAAGCCAAAAAGTATAATAGAAAAAAGAAATAATCTTAGATCTATGGAACTCGGGTTGGGTATGTTATTCTTTCTCATTGCTAATTTAATAAAATTAAATATCTTTAAAATATTTCTAATAAAGTATATATTCTAATATGTGTTATTGGTTTTCTTTATTGTTACATATGTTTACATTATTTGATGGAAAATGAGCACATGGATGTTGGAAGATGAAACTAAACACTTTTGGTATGTCATTTTTTAATCAATAATTTATTTATTGATCTAAAATGGTATGTGTACATTTTATTTCCTTTTATATTTGTAGATATATTTTATTTAGAATTTTTAAATTTTAAATTTGAGAATTGTTTTTTCTGTAGGTGTGAAAAGATCTATCTTAGCGATGGCTTAGAGTTGAATTTTGGAGTTAAATGTTATTTGCCTCTTAGTTTTTGTTATTATCCTAAATGTTTGTGGAACCTATACTAATGTAACTATGCTAATCCTCATTATATATATATATATATATATATATATATATATATATATATATGGAACTCAAAATATCAATTTATTTTTTTATCTCTTTGATTTCTCTTGTATTGTTTATGATGGTGAAAGAACAATTTATGTTCTATGATAGCTATTGAAATTAAAAATGTTTCATTTTACTTCATTTATAAATAGCATTGTATAGTCACTTGTAGCTCATAATTTCAATTTGTTTGATTTGAAAATATGGCTGAATAGTCAAACATATCATCATTATAGTTTCCCTTCTATTTGTAGATATTTTATAAGTTGAAGGGTTCATAGTCCAAGGGAATATTTCAGCTATCTAATTTTAGTATATATTTAAGTATGTTTAATGTGTAGAATATAAGTAGTATTAGGTTCACCATACATGTTGTTCTTTTATGTGTTAGAAGGTATTGATTTTCAATTCC
Organism: Picea sitchensis; assembly: GCA_010110895.2. Classification (NCBI taxonomy): domain Eukaryota; kingdom Viridiplantae; phylum Streptophyta; class Pinopsida; order Pinales; family Pinaceae; genus Picea; species Picea sitchensis. The sequence continues at coordinate 39,121 of SNQJ01S0088313.1, forward strand.
TAATAAGGATATTAGAGCCATATAAACCTGCTACAATTTAAATATTTCATTTAGTTAATATCTTGATTTGATTTTATACAATGAATTTACTTATTTAAATTAATAACTATTGCATGAGGGAAATGTGTTAAAGGAAAATCTCTCTCTTTTCTTACGGCTTTTGATGTTGGTCTTATGAATAAATTTTATGAAATAAAGAATCTATAGTGTTTGCAACTAAGGTGAGGAAATTGTTAACACACATTGCCTCATAGTTGTCATTTTGTTTATATGGAATCTTTTTTTATGTTTCCTTAAATTGATTTGAAAAAGTACAACTCTGTAATGCAATGACTATCATCAACACTTGTTTTAAATTATTTTTTGCATCTTTCAATGCTGATATATTTATCAATGTCTATCATAGTGATATTATGCATTGAAATATAAACATAAATTGATCATTATATTAATCTTATATTTAGATTTTAAGATACATTAGAAAATAATTTGATTCAAAATATTGAAATTTAAATGCACATTGTAGAAATTTAACATATCAACACTTTTGGAATCAAAATTCACAATTTCATAATTAAATTTTGACACTTTTTAGAGTGTCTAAAAAATCCTTAATTAGGATAATGATAAAAAACAAAAATTCATGGGCCAAGATGGTGTATAATGTGTAAAAGAGATGGATAATTAGTAATCCATTTATTTGTACAATGTCCATATGAAAAAGAGCTATGGAATGAAGCAATAAAATTGCCACTTTTGGAATCAAAATTCACAAAACGTAAAATTGAAATTGAGACTTTTGGAGTTTAAGATTCACACTTTTTGGATTCTAAATTACTCAAAATTCATACTTTTGGAATTGAAATTTACACTTTGGAAAACCAATATTCACAATTTCATAATCTAATTTTTCATTTTATAAATACTTATGCTTAAATACATCATGGATAAATGTTACATCCCTAAGGCTCGTGCATAAATATTAAATCCCTGAGGCTCATTACATCATGAATAATTATTAAATCCCTAAGGTTCATTACATCATTCTTAAATATTACCTAATCTAGGACAAGGCTTAACATATGATTGAAGGCTTAATATCATGTCGATTTTCAGACTTGAATCTCAATGCAAGCTACATTAGTACATCACTTTTATGAATTTAATAAGACACCATTAAATTTTTAAATAATGTCTTCTTACCATATCAATATTTTCATGTCTTAATGGATATATAATTAAACAATAGAACATCCAAAGACAAAGAATATTGTGTTTCTGTAGGAAAATCCTTAGAACAAGGAAAAACCCACTTTGAAAGTTATCACAATCCCAACAAAAACCATTAAAATTGTTTATTTACACTAAATTGGGATTATTTTAATAAACCCCAAATATAATTATTTTCACAAAGGTGATATTTTTTAATAGACATCAAACACTATCAATTTTCATGAAGACTTAGGTATTTTATATATACCTCTCATGAGTTGGAGAGATGTCCTCATTCTCCTCATGTATTTTTACCCTAACATCAATTTTACCCAACAATTTACCATAAAATTAAATTTTCACATCAAGTGGGGATTGAATTACACTCTTATGTGCCATAGATATTTCACAGCGGGATCCAAATCCTCTCCTATGTCTCCTCTATCTCCTCTATCACTTTAAAACTAGAAAGGTCCAATTATTATGTCTCCTCTATAATGGTTGTTCTCCTCATCCTCATAGGTATATGAGATCCATGATATGCAAATGTCTCCTCCTCATACTCTCCTCCTCACAGAAACTTTCACTGCAACTGACACTATAATTGATGTTGCAACAGGAACTGTAACTGCAACTAAAATTATAATATAGTTCCTTATTTGAATGGACCATGAAAGGAAACTAAACCAAATGATTCAAGAATCCTAGATATTCATAAATACATGTACTTTCAATGAAAAATATCAAATTTTGGAATGTATTTCACTTGCTTAAAGAAATCATAATGGTATGGCATCTTCAATTATTTATTCATGAACGACTTTTGACATTCTCCATTTTCTTTTTCTTTTTTCTTTATTGAACTTCTATTAACTTTATGTGAACTACACATACCAAATCACTATATTGACAACTTATGACATCTAACTGATAGTCTTGAAAGTGAACATGACTATCGGTTTGATGATTTTCTTGAAAAAAATAACCTTTCAATACGATGGATCATCTTTCATATATAAAAATGTTATCATCAAAATCTTCTATTAACCTCATCTTTTGTTCTTTGCATCGCATCAAATAATATTTCACGTTTTCAATGTTGTCTACAGGTGCAACCATAACAAATACATCTTCTGCAAATAATTTGATATGTTCCAACAAGCAGTTTGTGTTAGATTAACACTCATGCACGTGACATTAAATTCATATATTATATATAAATTTTTATATATCCCACTTACAAGTACATCTACAAGTTGTTTAAATATTTAAAAAATATGTTTTCATACAATTGAAACATAAAAATTACCTTCTCTAACAAGATCAGAAACTCTGTCACCATCAACTAACACTATAGTTTCATTTGATTCCATCTCCTTTGATCTTTCAAGTGGCATTTTCCATTTTATATTAAGTTCGATATGTCTCCAAGATTTAACATATTCCACATTTTCATTTTCGCAAATCTCTATGGATTCTGTGTCCTCTATGCAAACTAAACAAAAATAAGATTCATTTCTTCTATCAATTGCAAACACATTTTGATAGCATTTTGTTTTAACTAAATGCACTTTTCGTGTCCCATGTATTGTAATGGCTTCATATGGGATTGATCTATTTACATATTGGTTTCTAACATACCAAAAAAACCTGCATAAGACAAGAACTTGTTAACTTGAAATCTATCAAGAAAATGATTGAAGACCATATAAATTTGAACACGTGAATAAAAATATCCCATGTACATGTGTAACATGTATATATACACACCTGTGCACATCCCTTAATGGATTATTTTCATGGATTAGCGCCACTTTACACTATTCAACAACTTGATAAATAGATTCAAATCCATTGGCATGAGGGTTCATCTGATACATTCGAAGTGCTTGTTTTATACATGCCTCTGCATCGTCATGCTCTCCTTTTCCATGACGAGACTCAAAAAAAGTCCAACAATGTGTAATGTTTGATTTCTTATGAAGACGACACAACCGATAAAATGATTGTGAAGATTTGAACTGACCCACACATCCATCTGACCATATCCAATGTTGATCGAATTCAATCCCACATTTGTAACACCCTGTTTCCCCCGGTCTGTAAAAATAACTATGTTGGCCAAGAACTATAGCAAACTCAAAGATGTGAATGTTTGATTTGACGAACCTTTGCGTAAAATGTCGATGAATGTAAATTATATAATGAATATGTGTTACATGACTGCTGAGAGGGGGATGTGCTAAAATAGACCACGATGGCTAATGAGAGGTGGTGGAAGGGACCTAGAATGGTTGCGTTAACTTCCACCAAGCCAGTACCATATTGGTTTATACTTGCTCACAAACCAAAGCAGCTCTTTGATCCTGGAATGGATTTCCCGTCAGATTGGTAGGTGGGGAGGCTCCTCAAGAGTCAATGAGGGGATGGGGGTGAACTGCCAATCCGTAACAACCCTCAAACTTGACCACAGATGGTGGAATTCGTGCCACACACAACCTTGCAGACAGAAATTGGAAAGAGAGGAAATGTGGTAGGAGGAAGAGCAATGCATGCGATGAGGGATCATGGAAGAGAACTGGAGAAACCCTAGAAACGCAGGGAGTTCTGAATACTAGGAGAAGGAGAGTAACCTTCGTCCTGGATTTTTGTCCTGTATCAGGAGAAGGAGAGTAACCTTCATCCTGGATTGTTTTCTTGTATCAGGAGAAGGAGAGTAACCTTTGTCCTTTATTTCTATTGAGCTGGAAGTAGGAGACTGAACCTCAAAGCATCGTGGTCTAGCTCGGGGGTTACTAGTGGTAAATTCGTTTGGAGTCACTAGGCCTACGGTTGGGTGGAAACAAGAACCCCTCTCAGCAGTTACATCAGGCCTGGTAGATCTGATAAGTGTTTTATACCTTGTATTTCGAACTGAATATCATGAATACACGCTTATGTTTATATTCCCATAATAATTTCTATGTAGAATGATTGCCTTATGTTTTAAACTAGAAATAATGGATGTATGTGTACGCTTACATGCCATCGTTGGTTTCTTTACAAATGATTAAGTTTGGGGCATGAGTTTGCTCCTCCAAGAATTGTCTTGTTTTCTCGACTCTTGTAATGTTTCGGGAAAGCCCCTCGAGAGTACTCTTCTCTAGGGATTACCCCATAAACCTTGGAACCGTGCTGAACTGATGCAGGAGCATCCGCACCTCGTCGTGCGCGCCTGCACGGGAAGATGGAAAAGACTTCGAAGGGAGACGTCAGGGTCACGGTCGTGACTATTTTGAGAAGCGCCGCCGATT
>SNQJ01S0088313.1:50773-64876 GCA_010110895.2 Picea sitchensis
CGTATATCATGTAATGTTTTGAATGTTTATTTTAATCATTGAATTTATTTTACCATATTTGATAATTATTTTTGTGATTTCTTTTATGCTTCATGAAGGCCGCAATCATCATGAATGCATTAATAATGGGCTTCCATGAGGAATGAAATCTTATCCCGCACAATTCATGAGGTTTCCCTACTATGAGGAGCTAAAAATAGCTCATGTGTTTGATACAATGCATATCGGGAAGAATGTGACTGTGACTTGAAATCATTGAAGGCGTTGGTTAGACAAAGAGCACATCCTGAGGGTTCTATGGTGGAGGGATATATGGTATATCAACCCATGGTGTATATTAGTCAGTATCTTCCTAAATTAGCAGCACTAACTATGCATGCAGTGGATCGCATTTGGGATGTGAACTCCATCAAAAAAATTGAAGATCAGGAGCATTTGTTGGGGAAAGGTAGAATGAAAAAAATGAGAGGCAATATATTAATAATACATATAAAGTTTCATTTTTGTGTATATGATCATACTCATTAATATATTAATATAATTTATTTCATAAATTATAAATATTTATAATTACCTGCATATTGTACATTATAACTAATATTTAATATTGGTGAATTATGTTTTTTTGATTCAGTTGCTCTAGAGTGGGATGCATTGCATTTATACATTGCAAACAATCTTGACTAGATGAATGTATGGATTGAAATATGTAAACAACATAATGGAGGTAGGTTATCATGGAAACGACTGTCTAAATTGGTTAGAGAAGCTCGTCGTAACGGAGATGTCAATGTTACGCAGAGGGAAATTGACCTAGCATATGTTTTGAAATATGGACAAGTAAGCAATTTCACCCATTTTATTCAGTTATTTTATATTATACTAATGTGACTATATGTGTACTGTATTTTTCAGATACTTTTGAAGTTATATAAATATATGTTAATTTATTAATTGACAATGCATCTTTTACATATCTGACATATTGTAGTTGAAACACCACAAGGCTATGTTGTGCAATGGTCATAAATTCCGCATCAAACAATTGGATGAAACAAGGAAAAATTCAAATAGTGGGATAACTACAGTATTTCATGTTACTAATGTTTCCTCTAGGACTGACAGACATCCCCGAGAATCTAAAAATAGATACTATGGGTATTTAAATGATATACTTGAGTGTGACTTTAACTCCTTCAAAATAGTATTGTTCGATGTCAAGTGATATAGGTTACGAATGCATGAACATGATGAGGAAAGAAATGTTATTCAACATGCCAATGGATTTCCAATGATTAAAACAATGATGTTTGAAAGAGGACATGATCGCCATGTTTTTCCAAGCCAATGTGAACAGGTCTTTTACTCAAATGTTCCAGGTGAAAGGGATTGGTCATTTGTTGTTAGATATGATTCAAGAGGAAGGCCAATTAAGTAAACTCTATTACAGGAAGAAGATGATAGTGAAGATCAAGAAGATGATTCAACAGAATATCAGACAGAGTCGAAAGATCATGGAGGGTCGACAGATGAAGAAGATGAAGAAGATCATGATCTAGGTGTAGGAGACAATATTGCAATTCTTGATGATGATGTCGATGAAAATATGCTCGAAAATGACATTGATGATAATGATGATATCATCAATCCTTTCAACATCATTTCAAAACCAGACGATGATACAGATGTCAAGTTCGATGAAGAAGATAAATATAGAGAATAAGGATTATTACACAGATGTTGAGGTTGAATTAGGTACATGACTATATAATATTTTAATTTGTATGAATTATTCTCTTAAAATAATTTACTTTTAACATCATGGGTTAATTACATGTTTTTAAGTTTTATGCGATGTTTTTATATCCTAGGTCACATGTGGTTTAATTATTATTTGAAATCTGAAAAATAGTTGTCAATATAGTAAAGTACGTAGTAGACTAAAAATATCATTTAGAAACACATAATTTCATGTACCTTCATTAATTTTTATTTTTGTAGTTTCTATGCATGAATCTTAATAGGACGTTGCTTTCGATTATTTTATATTTTATAGATTGGGTTTTGGGGATCAATTGAGAGTGATGTGAGGGGGAGGGGAGGGGCCATGTGAGCTTCCACCTTCACGTGGTTGGCCTTGTTTAGTAGAGGATAAATTATTATTGAAACCAAGAGAAGCTCTTTCATTTTTATACCATCATTATCGTATAAGATTTCATCAATATTGTTACCTATTTGAATCTTCTTAGAATTGAGATTCGTTATATAGTCATTGAAAAAAGACAAAACACTTGTGTAGCAGATATTAATTTCGTCCTTCTATGGGAAATTTTATGACATTAGTATGTAATTTTGTACAAAAATAATGGATCTTTGGGAGTACACCATGGTCAAGGAACGAGGAATGAGGAATGAGGAACAAAAATTGCATGAGGACTAGACACCGGCAACAAGGACCTGTGAATGGGGCCAACATTGAAATTTTTTCAAACAGTTTCTGTATGCACTTAAATTTGTCATGGATAGACTATTGGCATGCCTTAATGATATGGGAGGAATTCTAGACTCAAATTTGAGTGACAGACCCACTTTATTCTATCATCAATTCATCATGTAAACCATAAACCCTAATTTTCTTTCAGAGTACCCAATTTGGTTGACGCGAGTTTTAGGCTTTTGTCGGTCTTTCTTCATTTTTCTTTCAGGTTCTACATTAATGTATGTACAATGCATATGTGTCATAGTTGTGATGAAAAATTGATGCAGGAGCATCACCCACGTCAAGCGAGCCAGCACAAAAGCAGAAGGCAGTTGGACAGCGCTAGCACAAATTTTGAAAACACCTTGATATTGTTGCGCCAAACATTAATGCGTGGATTTAATGAAGCGAACTTTGTAGACTGTAATGGACCTTGAGCGAATAGCTCTCGTCCTTAGGTAGATGAGGCATTTAAGATAGTTAATGCTGATAGATAGGAAATTAATTGTAGATTTGATAGCCTATAGTTCGAGAGGGAAAACGGATATGGACACCCTCATTCTATGATTGTAACATTTTCAAGCATTCAAGAAGGGAAGAGCAAGCAGAGAACTGTGTAGAGAACACCCATGTACAGATATTGAATTAATAGAAGAAAACTTTGATTCAATTCCATGGTTATGTGTCTATTCTCTGTGTGTTGATATTATGCTAATGAATGTTTTCTTTCTGTCATACATTTTCTTTTATATGCTGTGTATGTGATTTCATGGTCAAATTGAGGTCGGAGAGGAAGAGTGAATGAGTTTCAATTGTTTCTCTAAGTAAGCCAGAGGATTCCTGCAAGGAGTGCAGTCGAATTTGTCTGCAAGGAGTGCGTTGATAAAAGGGTTCACTCAGAGACAACTTTTGTTCTCATCTCTTCAAAGGTGCAAGTTAAGCACAGTGTCATGCAAGGAGTGCGCAGGCCAAGCTAAGTCTCGGAGTTGCCATTCTGAGCAAAGTATCGAAGGATTGTTGCTGCAGAAGTTTGCAGGGTCGAAGGACTTCAACACTTAGACGTTGTTGAAGATTTTTCGCAAGGAGTGCGCGCAAAGAGCTCTTTCGAAGGACTTGACAAGTTGAGAACAAGATCAGGAGGAGTTGGCCTTCGAACTTATCAAAGGATAAGTGCAGGGAAGCTGTTGTTGAACGTTCGAGGGAAGCACTGTAGGTTGGTGAGCAGACAACGAGTCTGGTGGAGAGACACTTCTTCCTTTTCGTGGACATACATGAGGAAGAATGGACGGACGAAATCATCCGAGGAGATTTCGCGAAGTACCGAGGATCGTTAGATCTCGGGAAGGTGCAAGGAAGTTACGCAGGAGACGTCTGAAGGATTTGGAGTTCAGGTGGGGCCATTGTATTACTCGCGGAGATCGCCTATCGGGATCTCGTGAGAAAAGTGTCGAAGAGTTGACAACGGGAGTCACGAAGTCGCGAGGGACGATATCCCGATGGTGATGTAAGCCGTGTGGGACCATAGGAGATAGCGGAAGACAGGAGGCAGAAAATCGTCGGGGTTCGGCGTCTCGGGCCTCGGGAGTCGAGGTAAGAGCCATTTGATCTCACGAGAGGCGAAGTCACGATGAGGCGAGGATGAGAGATATCGGTGTTTCGGCATCTCGGGCATCGAGAGTCGAGATAGGAGATATTTGGTCGCGCGAGTGGAAAAGTCGCGAGGAAGCGATATAGCGAGTTGTCGGTATTTCGGCACATCGGGTATCATAGGTTGGAGTCCCGAGTGCTTAGTGTCACGAGCAGCGAAGACGCGATAGAGCGAAGTTCCGATAGCGAAGGAAGAAGTCAGTGTTGACTGGCGCATCGGGCGTCGGAGATTCGAGAGCCCAAAAGATAGACAGTGAATTCGCGAGCCGTGAAGTTCTGATCCTCCGATAAATCCAGGAAGGAGGGTCGCGTGGAAAGAAATGTGGGTGCAAATTTCCCGATAGGGAAATAGAGGAGTCTTGGAGATCTTCGGGCCAAGAGAAAGAAGGTCATGTGAGGCGATCGTGCTCTGAGGAGTGCGGGTTTCCGTCAGAGTGGTATCAGAGCGGGAATATCTTTTGCTTTCTGTAGCAAGAGAAGAAGATTCACCATGCCGTCGAGAAGAGAAAGATAGTCACCTGATCCCGAAGATAGGGAGGTGAGAAGAAGAGGCAGGCCGGCAGGAAATCCAGAAATGGAGAGGCAGATGAGAGATCTCTGAGCAAGACTTGAAAAGATGGAGACAGCTCAGAGACGCGGAGTTGGTGCAGGGGATCTTAGTGATTCCAAAGTTGAAGAGGAAGCTGGACATGAAGAAGAGGTCACAGCAGAGGATGCGTCAACCGAGCGGTTGATCAAAGCCATTTCTAGAATGGGTGGAAAGGCCAAGATGGACATTCTGGTCTATGAAGGAAGTCTGGATGCAGAAGAGTTACTGGATTGGATCCGAGCTCTTGAAACCTACTTCGATTATGAGGATATCGAAGAGGATAAGAAGGTCAGACATGATGTCACGCGCTTGAAAGGACATGCAGCATTGTGGTGGGATGAGCTACAAGCTGACAGACACTGCAAAGGCAAGCAGAAGATCAAAAGCTGGGATCGAATGATCGTGAAGATGAAGGCGAAGTTCATCGCAAGGGATTACCAAATTACTCTGTTCAGGAGGATGCAGAACCTGAGGCAGAAACTGATGACAGTGAAAGAATACACTGAAGAATTCTATCGACTGAACATTAGGGCAGGTCATCGGGAGAGCGATGATGAGAAAGTGGCTAGATATCTAAATGGTCTAAGATACGACATTCAGGATGAATTGAGCATGGTAACCATCGAAACAATTGAGGATGCTTATCAGATGGATCTGAAAGCTGAGGAAAATCTGAGCCGTAAGCAAGGTCAGTGAGGGCGAGGCAGGAATCAGCCCAGAGGCAAGGCAGTTGCCCAGGATAAATATCAGAAACCCAAGGAGGAATGGAAGAAACCTCAGGGTAAATTTGAAAGAGGTGGAACCTCGCAGAGGCAGCCATATGCTGAGCCGAGAGGACAGCAAAATGATCAGCGAGGAGATTATGTTGATGCAAATAATTTTCCTTGTACCAGAGGTAGAGGAAGAGGCCGAGGTGGAGTTATCACATGTTTTACATGTGGAAAGAATGGGCACAGGTCATTCGAGTGTCCAGATAAGAAGAAGGATAGTGGAGAAGCTCACATCACTGAAGCGCAGAAGCGTGATGCTGAGACTGACGATGCAGAAGGCGGAACATCGCTTGGAATGCATAAAGTCATTTTGACACCTGAGAAGGAGGTGGAAACCTCAGTCCAGAGGACCAGACTGTTCAGGACAGCTTGCAAGACCAAGGATTGGAAGTGCAAGGTTATTGTGGACAGTGGGAGCACGGACAATCTCGTTTCAACCAAGATGGTGGAGAAATTAGAGCTGGAAATGACTGATCACCCGAGTCCATACAAAGTTTCATGGCTACAGAAGGGACATCAGGTGAGCATCACTAAACAGTGCTTGGTTGAATTCAAGATAGGAGGATACAATGATAAGATTCTGTGTGATGTTATTCCCATGGATGTATGTCATTTGTTGCTGGGTAGACCATGGAAATATGACAGAAATGTGGTTCATGATGGGAGAATGAACACCTATACTTTGGAGAAGGATGGGAGGACACACAAGTTGCTTCCGATAAAGGATAAGGAGGTGAACCCGGAAGTAAGCAACACGATACTTCTCATGAGTGGGAAGGAACTTCTCACAGAGATGGAGAAGAAGGAAGATCCACAATTCTTTGTGGTCAGAAAACCAAGGATTGTTCTGACTAGCACAAGAGTGGATGATCTACCAGATGAGATTCAAGAACTACTGGAAGAGTTCGATGACATCATAGTGGACGAATTACCTCATTCATTGCCACCGATGAGAAGTGTAAGTCACCGCATAGAACTCATACCAGGAGCGAGTTTGCCAAACAAAGATGCGTATAGATTGACACCGCAGGAAAATGAGGAGGTTAAGAAGTAGGTCCAAGAGTTGATGGACAAAGGATTGGTCAGGGAAAGATTGAGTCCATGTGCTGTTCCGACAGTGCTCAGTCCGAAGAAGGATGGAGGCTGGAGGATGTGTACAGACTCAAGGGCGATCAACAAAATAACCATCAGGTACAGGTTTCCACTGCCGAGAATGGATGATCTGATGGATTTCCTGAGTGGGGCAAACTATTTTTCAAAGATAGATTTGAAGAGCGGATATCACCAGATTCGCATGATGGAAGGTGATGAGTGGAAGACAGCCTTCAAGACAAACGAAGGGTTGTATGAGTGGCTAGTCATGCCGTTTGGTTTGAAAAACGCACCGAGCACATTCATGAGGCTGATGAATGAAGTCCTGAAGGAGTTCATCGGGAAATTTGTCGTCATATATCTGGATGACATACTGATTTTCAGCAAGACAAAGGTTGAACATTTGAAGCATTTGGCTATAGTGATGAGGAAGCTACAACAGGAAAAGATGTTGATCAACATGAAGAAATCTTCATTCATGAAGACAGAGCTCATTTATTTGGGTTTTGTTATTTCAGCAAATGAGTTGAAGATGGATCCAAGTAAGGTGGAAGTGATTAAGAATTGGCCATCACCGAGAAATGTGTTCGAGGTGAGAAGTTTTCATGGTTTGGCTAGTTTCTATCGAAAATTCATCAGGAATTTCAGTGGAATTAGCGCAACGATGATGGACACGGTAAAGAAGCGACATAAGTCTTTTCATTGGACAACAGAGGCTGAGAAGAGCTTCAATCTGTTGAAGCGGAAGATCACGGAACGACCAGTGTTAGTGTTGCCTGATTTCATGAAAACATTTTAGGTGAAATGTGATGCGAGTGGATATGCCATAGGAGCAGTCTTGAGTCAGGAAGACAGACCTGTTGCATATTTCAGTGAGAAGTTGGATGAGGCAAAACTGAAATACTCCACGTATGATAAATAATTTTATGCTATCATACAGGCGTTGAAGAAGTGGAGGAATTACTTGATACCCAAGGAATTTGTATTGTACAGTGATAATCACGCACTGCAGTTTGTGAGTCGACAAGAGAAGTTGAATCAGAAACATGCAAAATGGGTAGAGTATATGCAGAATTTTACATTTGTAATTAAACACATTTCAGGTACTGCTAACAAAGTGGCTGATGCTTTGAGCAGGAAATGTTTGTTGCTGCAGGAATTCTGAGTCAAAACATTGGGTTTTGAAAATCTCAGGGATATGTATGCAGGATATGCATATTTTGCAGAGGCATATGAAGCGGCTGAGAATCCAGTTCTCAGGGATAGAAGTCCTTGGATAGATTACATGATCCAAGAGGGATTGTTGTTCAAAGGCAATCAACTGTGTATTCTGAATTGCTCCATGAGGGAGAACTTGTTAAAGGAGAAGCACATTGGTGCATTGGCAGGACATTTTGGCCATGACAAGACTTTTGCAAAGTTGTTCCCTGATATCAGATAAGTCTAATGGTTGGTTCAAAGGTTGACCTGGTTGTCTGATACAGGATAAGGCACTGTGTGTTCTTATGAGGGATTGACGGACAATTTATTGAATGCCAGATCCTATGGGGTTTGGTGTTGTTGGTTCAACAGTTGTTTGTGGAATATCGTTGGATGTGTTTGCTATTTGAGAGACAATATTGTCATCGGAACGACTTCTTGTCACTACAGGTGAGTGGGTGTGTGGGGGAGGAGTCTTGCAACCTCCACGTGCCATCAATAGTTTGCAGGCCCTCCTTCTAGCGCCATTTGTTGACGGGCAAAATTGACCGCTCGTCAACTGGAGGAGTGAATCCGATCTGGGGTTGTCTAATTAACCCAGGCCGTTTGTATTAATTCACTCCAATGGGTTTAGCGGCTCCGTTGCCTGATCTAAGTCCTAAAGAAAGTGAAAAAATAACTAAAGGAAAAACAATGATCTAATAAATAACAATCGCTAATAAATATACATACATCTACTATATATCTATAGTTTAACTAACTAATACTTATAAAATAATTCTAGTTATCATATGCACAATATATACAAATAATGAGTTTTAATCTAAACTCATGGAAAATCCAACTTTTAATGATTCTTCCATTGAAAGTAATAAAGAAAACTAAAATACTGTTTATTTTTTAGTTTATTTCCTTAGATATAAACACTCATGAAATCAAACATAAAGCTGCCTAATTAAATAGAACATACTAGATAGTAGAAAATGTTTTATATAGAGAAAACTTTTATATTCGGCAAACTAGCGAAATTAAATAACAGGCTAACCTATTATTCACATCCAATGTCTGTTCAGTACTGAATTTCCAGCCACTTTGATCTGACAAAGTAAACCTGCTACAGATCTTGGGACTGCTCCTAATAAATGAGGAATGAAAATGCTAGAGATCGAATCATAACAACAGAACATTGAATAGATACAATTACAGTGATCATATGATTTGCAAATTGCTACGACGAGATAAATCTTTCGGTAAGAATTTGCATGCAAACATTCAACATAAACTAGAGATGAATCTACTAATTCAAGTTGGACAGATAATCACTGTGTGTTTTATTCTGAAACAGGAAATATGGATAGCATATATAAATCATATGAAATCAACTCAAAATAAACTATGTCGACAAAAGCAATCATAATCTATTATCGAAATTGAAATAAACATAACTTGAATGACAACATCATACAGAAAAGCTAAAGATGTAATGCATATCATATTCCATTCAAGTCTATGATAAAAATGCCCATACTCTTTCCCCAGGCTGAGATGATCCAATGTTTACAAAATAACATGCTTATATAAGTTCCAGGAAACAAAACTATTTCCTGTTAATAATATCAAATCTGTTTCAAAAATATGGGGGATGCAACCTCCCTGATTTCAATAGATATCAAAACTATCAAGAGTCTAATTTTGTCTATCAAAATGGATAACAGATATGGCTGGGAGATATTCAGAAGTGTCTCATATTCATCTTAGAAATCACAGACTCCTTAATCTTCTTGAAAATAAATGAAAATAAGAAGATTTCATATATGTCTTCAATCATCAAATCAAACAATTCGAATTTTCTTAACTGGCTACAAAATCTTACGATTCTGTAGCTAGTTAAAATAGCACATGCAATCTTGAAAAAAATAAAAGAAACTAATTCTAATAATAAAAACAGTTTATCTAATCAAATCAAATATCCTACTCTAAAAACAACAAATGATTATGCTAACTAATTCATACCTCAAATCACAAACCGAATCATGTCAAGAAAATTTGGAATTTATGATAGCTATCGCTGCCTCTACATTTTTGAAAATGACAGATCCTGTAGTTTTTAGGCATTTCTCCTTTGCTTGGGTTATGGATTGGAGTCTATTGTTCTCGTTTGTCAACAAATCCACTTGGTCTTTTAAAGATTTAAGTCGTGACTATAGCAGTGGAACATCGGTATAATACCTGTCTATCCAAGATCGGCATACCTCACACTGTGACTGTAAAGAGTATGCATGAACAATATTATGGGTAGGTGAATCCTCCATGTGAATGGTAGGCTTATCACAGAGTTGAATGCCAGGAAATTATCAGTTACCCTTTAGACAAGGAGGCAAGTTGTTAACATAGTCGTAGGGTCTGTCAGGGTAAAACCCATATGACACGGGGTCCTCTTCAGCCAGGAATCTTTCGATTTCTGAGTCTGAATATTTGCTCACATCAATCGTTTTGTTTGTGTCTGCACAGGGTTTGATTTTATTTCGACCACTTCGTGAAATCAAACGACCAACCCTTTTATTCTTGAAATTAACATCGGCACTGCCCTTGTGCTTCTTCCCTGTAGGTTTTATAACAGTTTTAGTGCAATTCTTTGGGTCTGAGACCAGTCGATTGTTCTGTTGGATAACATTAGGGTAGCTTTGGAGTTCATTTTTAAGGGAAAGATCACAGGCCTGGAGCGGTGGGGGAGAGGCGGTAGGTTTCACAAGGGTTTCCACGATAACCGGCTTATCAACCTGTCCCAATTCATGGTTACTGAAACCATTTCGTATGATAAATGAATCCTAACAGTCGTTTTGGGACTGTAACTGGTGTACAAGGATAATTTTAATAAGCCCATGGTGGAATAAACTTGAATCTAACCTCTGTTTCCTAAACCATTTACCCATCTTATACATACTTCTAAGCAGGAAGTAGGGCATATTCAACGGGAAGCCAATGAAACTCATGAGCAAGCGTGGATGAAATAGGAAAACTAATCCAAATCTTCCTTCACACATAATGACTTGCTTCACAATAGCAAGTAGATCATGCCACCTAGGTTTTAAGGATGAGACTGGCATACCTCGATCGCAACTAGTAATTTTTCGTAAGGTGAACATCAAAGTCCAAGGGACCTCTTCAACTTTCGCATTCTTGAACCATTTTTTCCCGACAGCTGGAAAACCTGTGTCTTGGCTTAAGAACTCTTATGTTACTTCTAACTGCATGTCACCTATCTTTTCCCTGCAGCCATCGAAGGTCAAGGCAAACTCTTGGGTGACTCGAAGATTGAAACCCTTAAATTTTTCGATGAACAAATGCCAACCGTTCCTTTCTAAATCATCCCTAGCGTTATCATATGATAGCAAGGTTTGGGTGTAATTCGGCTCGACCCTTACCATTGGATCCATGTTGAACAGACTGGTAATTAATAGAGAATACACAAGTAGGGTTTGGAAGAAAGCCACAGAGCCATAACCCCGAGCCTTACCAATATTTGTTGTGATAATTGAAACGACGGGCAGGGTGTTAATCACTAAGTGTGTGAGCGACTTCGTGAAGCCCGAGACCATGCAAAAAAGTAATGGCATGCTATACTTTGTATGCCACCTTGTCATTGGGTACGTATTAGGATCAGAGCACTTTGAAAACCATAATACATGCATTCATAGTTCGATTACAAAGGTAAGTGCATCGAATAAAAATTGAATAATTCAAAGTTTCATAAATCAAAAATCCATCAAAATCAATCGAATATTAATGAATGGAGGTCTTTCACTTATGCAACCAAGGCATGTTTAGAACGAAGGGGTCATAAACAAGGAGAATAATCGTGTTCATAGAAATATGACAATTCTATAATAAACCACATGAGCACTTTTCCTTTAATCAAAAATCAAAACAAAATGTCAATTCCAGCTGCGAGTTTTCATGCTTACAATCATGAAAAAAAAAATCGAAAAGAAGATATGTAAAAAGCGACAAGTGACAAGTGTCATTTAGTGATAATGCTCATGACGAGTAACGAAAATTTAGAGACTCTGTGTAGGCAATTTACAAACAATAGAAATTATATCATTGCTACCAATAGAGCCCTATTCTTTAGGCCATCTGGGAGGACCAGCTCAGCTTCAGATCCACTTTATATTATTTGAGATTTGAATATCTCATTACTTTAGGAACTAGTCTATTTTTGTGCCATTATCTAAAGGTTAAGATTAAGGGGTTCAAATTATATGTATAAAAGGATGTATCTCCTAAATATCAGATAGAAAATAGGATCTTATCTTAACTGTGATCTTGAAAGTAGGATCTCTTGAAACTGAATGTAATGTTTAAAAGAAGATCCGATAGACATGATGAAGGGTTGATTGGTTGGGAACCATTAGCCATTTTTTAGAAGACATTGCAAAGCAAAGAACTATTTCATCTTGATACTAAATGGAAAAGGCTTTTTGATGGTCATATTTCTATTCTTGTCTATTTTCTATCTCTTTCTTACTTGAATGCATTTTAATCTTGTGCTAAGCATTTGATTTTTTTCTGCTTGTGAGTAATTCAGTGGAAATTATGTTGTTTTCTTGTTCATAATTAGATTTGTTTTCAAGTACATGTCTCTTTTCTCTTGAATGATATTTGGGATTAAGAGTTTCATATGTGAGTGGACAAATTGAAAGCTTACACACTTCTTTATCTTTCATATTCCTTTGCCATCTGATTATTGAATTGAATACCATTTACTAAGTTAGTGAGATATGGATTTGATTTTTCCTTTGTGAATTGATTTCATACATTATCAATTACCGCAACCTTCAGACTAGTTAAAAAACCATTTAAATATTTTTCCCTGGGAGAACGACAAAGACCAGATCTAAATATTGATGGTGGACAAGAATTTAGACACTTTTGTGTGATTGTATATTATTCATCTGACGACTCATCTACAATAATTTGGCTCCTAAAAGAGAAGGTAAAGGACCTAAACCTCCTCTAACCTCATCATCATCTATAAAGAGATAAGTGACCATAAAAAACCCATATCCTAAACCTGTTCCAGCAGTGTCTGATCCTGAAAAGTTATTGAGAAAATCTAAAAGTACTCGAGAACAATCCTCTTCTTCAAAAGATAAATCTTCTTCTACAAGTTCTCAAGGACAATCTTCTAACCTGTTAATAACCCTCCAATTGTAGAATTTGTACCTGAAATTGAAACAAAGCCTATTGTTCAACCTTCAACTGTATCCTTTCCTTCAACTATCTCTGAATTGAATTTAGAGGAATGGAAATTATTTGTTGAGATTATTGAATAAGAACAAACAAACACATGATCTATAGTTGGAGATTTGAGGGATTTTACCAAAGATACTAAAAGTGAACCTAATACACTTTTATATTCATCACCCAAATCTAGTTCATCTGGAGAAGATAAACCACATTTTCGTTCCTTTGAAAATCCTTTGTTTATGGAACCTTCCTTGCATCCTTATTCAGGAAGGAAACCTATGATTTCATCATTTGAAGATCGAAAACTTATATCATCTCAACCAATTTTTCTACCCAAGGGACTGTTTCTCTTTCTACATCTCAAATTTTGTCTATTCCTAAAGTTCAAACACAAGTTGTGATAAATATGGTTGTAAATAGGATGGATGCAATTGTTGCAGCCAGATATGCACCATTGATTTTACCACAAGTATTGTATGGCTACCCACCTAATGATTATATGAATCATTTGCCAAGATTCAATGGAGAGGGGGAAGTCATTGTTGAAGAGAAATTAAACTCTTTCTACAGTTTTGTAGATAATTTTAATGTGGAGCATGCAGATGTTTGGATGAGACTTTTTGTGCAAATTTTAGATGGAGAAGCAACGAAATGGTTCAAAAGTCTCCCTCCCAATTCTATTGTTGGTATTGAGGCACTATATGACACCATTTTGATACATTGGGGAGATAAGAAAGATTACTTGTATTATATCACTAAATTTGGAGCTTTGAAAAGGAAACAAGGAGAATCTGTATTAGATTTTACCAAAATATTCAATAAAATGTATAGTAAGATTCCATATGAAATCAAACCCATAGAAACATCTTCCAAAATTACTTTTGCCAATGCTTTTGATTCTGAGTTTTCTCTATTGTTAATATAAAGAAGGTTTGTCACTTTGAGTTTAATGCAAGAAGCATCCATTGAAATAGAATCCAATATAATGGCACCGGAGATATTGAAATCAAAGAGTGACAGAGACAAGAAAAAAAAGAGAGAAGAACTTCCTTCTTCTTCTCATACAACATCTGACT
>SNQJ01S0088313.1:64926-84276 GCA_010110895.2 Picea sitchensis
TACAGTTATTGGATAATAATGCTTCATTGATATAGCACTTGGATTATATGGTTAAAAGGGATTAGATTGCTTTATTACTGATTCACCCCCCCTCTTAGTAATCCAACAGTATGCTCTCCTTTTCCCTCGTGTGATTTGTCCCATTTTAGGACAAGGTCACCTACCTCAAAATTTTTGTTAGAGGAAAATTGGAATTGAACCAGTTTTTAACAATGAGTTGATGTTGATCCAACTTATGTTTTGCTTGAGCCCTTACTTCTTCTAATTTTAACAAAGCATTAATTCGACTTTCCAAGGGGGGACAATCTTCTTCCTGTACCTTTTGTGATAACTGCAGAGATGGAAGAAGGACATGTGGTGGAAGAATCGTTTCCCTGTCATAAACGAGAAAGAAAGGTGAGTTACCCACAGCAATTTTAGGGGTTACTCTATCAGCCCAAATTGCGTTTAACAGTGCGTTATGCCAATTTTTATGGTTTTCGGAGACCGTTCTCTTGATAATTTTTATAAGATTTTTATTAGTTGATTCTACCAAACCGTTGCCTTGGGGGTAATAGCTGGCAGAGTACTTTAATTTAATTCCTTTTTCTAGAGGAAAATCACTCATTTCAAGAGACGAAAAATAAGAAGCATTGTCAAATACCAGGCATTCAGGGATACCGAAACGAGTAATAATATTTGAATTCAAGAAGGATATTACCTGGTTGGTATTTACATCTTTAATGGGGAAGCCATGGACCACTTGGTGAAGTAATCTGTAGCTGTTATGATATATTTATGTTACTGTGAGGATGGCAGATTGATTGGGCCTATAATATCCAAACCCCACTGCTAGAAAGGAGAGTCTACCGAAACTGGCTGCAAAGGGAAAGCTGGTTTCGGTATCCGTCCAGATGATTTTTGACAAATCACACACTTGCGACATAAAGATTGAGTGTCTTTAAAAAGGGTAGGACAGTAATAACCTGCTCTTAATACTTTATGGGCAGTGGTGTCTCCACCGAAATGCCCACCAGCTTCCCCTGCATGTAATTCCAACAAGACTTTTTCTGCTTCATCTTTTTCAAGATAGCGCATAAGTACTCCATCAAAATTTTGATGAAACAAAATACCATTAACTAGCTGAAAAGAAGCAGATTTTAATCTCATTGCTCTAATTTTTTTGGGATCAAGGTGACGAGGGGTAGATCCATGTGTAATACAAAATTTTATGTCATCGTACCAGGGACTAACAGGGTTTTGCACACAGCAGATTTTATTTTGATAGTAATGTCTTGGATTTAACATATTAGTTTCTTCTTGCGGTCCTACAGCTGAATCAACGACTAACTTGCATAAACCTTGGCCTCTTACAATTTGTGCTAGGGTGATTTCTATGTCATATTCTTGTAAGGATGTGACCCAGTTTTCCCTTTTTTCACCTAGTTCTTTCTATACTAACAAATTTCTGACAGCCAAGTAAGAGACAATGATTTTCGTCCTAGATTTCAACAGATAAGATCGAAAGTGTTTTACTGCTTTGAAAACAGCATAGGCTTTCTGATCTACTACTGGGTAATTAAGTTCTGCCCCCTTGAAGGCTGAGCTCATAAACGAAATTGGGACTTCGTTGTTTTCAGCATTCTTTTGAGTTAGGACGATAGCGTAGGATCAGCCAGAGGCAAACATGTAGAGGGTGAAGTCTTGCAAAAAGTCGAGGCTCATTAGAGAAGGAGCATCTATTATAGCCTTTTTTATTGAATCAAAAGCCTAGCTTTCTAAAGGTCCCCAATGGTACTGTACATCTTTTTTTATTAAGTTTTGTAATGGTCTCACCATTTCTGAAAATCTAGGGACGAATCTCCTAACAAAGTTTATCTGACCTAAGAAAGATTGCATGGACTTTTTTTACAAGGGAGGGGGCAGTTTCAAAATGACTTGAGTCCTTTCAGGGTCGATAATCATCCCTTCACTCAATACAATGAATCTGAGCAGCTTACCTTGTTCTACTGTGAAGATAGATTTTTTAGGATTTAAAGAAATGTCGTACTTACGACATCACTGTAGAATGGATCTTAAATGAGCTAGATGATCTTCTTTATTTTTTGAGAAGACAATGACGTCATCTAGGTAAACTACTACAGATTGATTGATTAAGCCACGGAAAGCGATGTCTATCTCTCTCTGAAAAGTGGCACCGGCATTTATGAGTCCAAAGGGCATATTTCTATAAGCATAGGTGCCCCATGGAGTACGGAAAGTAGTTTTGGGCTAGTCAGAGGGAGACATAAGGACTTGGTTGTACCCTGAAAAACCATCCAACAAGGATAATATTTCAAAACCAGATACATGTTGAAGGATCTGTTCCATGGGAGGGACAGGGTAGTTGTCTTTATCAGATGCTCGGTTTAAATTTTGAAAATCAATACATAGTTATATTTCACCACTCTTCTTCCTCACAGGGACAAGATTAGAGACCCATTGTGTGTGCCTAACTAGGAAGATTATTTTAGCGTTCATGAGTTTGTTTAATTCTTTCTTGACCGTTGGTTCGAGTTTTGGGTGCATTTTCCTTAACTTTTGTTGAAAATGTTGGGTCTGGGGTTTCATGGGAATAATGTGTTGTATGATGTTAAGATCAAAGGTTTTTAGGTCGTCGTATGTCCAAGCAAAAACATCTTTGAATTCCTTAAAAAACTTAATAAATGCTACTTTTTCTTGCTCAGAACACCCCAACCCTAAATTAATGCACTGTGGGTTGTCTTTAGTTCCCAAATTTACCTTTTCATGTGTCAAGGAGGAACTATTCATTTTACAGTTCACTGATTTTCTGAACTTGTCGCGAAGATCATAAAAATTTTCTAATCTAACCACAGATTTTGGGATAGAGTTTACCATATCCGATGTAGATTCTGGGGATCTTGGATCTGGTATTACCGTAAAGTCGTGAAGATTTTCGTCATGGGTGCCTTCGTCGATCACCGCACCCTGGAAAGTTTCTTCCATATGTAGAAAACTTATAATCTTTTGATCATCATCGAAGACTCTCCAATTTGTGATGTTGTCTGGAACGAATGGTCTGAACAGTAGTTCGACAGAAAATGCATTCAAAGACAAGCCTTCTGCAGGAAAAAGTTTTGAAGCGATGTTAGCTAACAAATCAGCTTCTGAAGTATTCAATCTAGGAATAGAATTTATGCTAAATGCACAAAACTTGTTCATCAAATTCCATACCTCAGTCTGATAGTTTTTAAGGTGCGGAGATAAACAGTGGATAGAATTTTTTTACCTGTCTAACCACGATTTCTGAATCACCAAAAACAATCAAATTTTGAATGTTCAAATCTAATGATTTTCTGAGGCCTTGCAGGAGTGCCTCATATTCAACCGTCTTGTTCGTACATTCAAATTCTAACCGGAAAGCAATCAGAATCTTATTACCTGCTGGATCGATGAGCATGCACCCTGCACCAGATCCTTCCTTAGATTTTGACCCATCAAAGTATAGAGACCATATTTGATTTTCGTCGGTTGCATGTGACCACTGAGAGAAGGTTGTTGACTGCATGCATGTCTTAATTTCAGATTGTTTTTCTGGGTCAGTGATGGTAGAAGTTTCAGCCATGAAATTGCCGAAAAAAGTATCCATCCCCTGTATTTCGGGTGAATTGGCAGAAGGATTGAATGGTTCATTGGGATCATTTAAATCAGTTACCGTGAATTTGAGATAACGTTCACGATTTACCTTGATTTTGTTAGTCTTTCCATTCTCGAGCAGCCACAAGTGAGACCAATCTGTTGCAAAATAGCCATGTAATTGTTCTGACCAATCTATACTTAAAAACAAGCCATAAACTTCTAGGATATCTACAACAATAATATCAATCACTTGATGAACTTTAGGATTAGACGACAATCTTATAAGCACATTTCTTAATTTCCCTATCACTTTAACACTAGTTCGATCAAGCTGGATAATTTTCAAGATGGATGGTTGAACTTCGGCATTAATATTTTGACAAACAGACCAAGGCATTACATTAGATGATGCACCTGAATCTACCATGCAGTTATGCACATTTCTATTGAAAATTTCAAAAGTCAACAAAAATGGAGGGACATTTATGCGAGTATTAACAGTAGAAGTTTGTTGTTTTTTAATCGTAGCCTCTAAGACTCATTTATCTACATTTGTTACATTATTTACAAAAAGGTTTTGTTTATCTTGAGGCTCGGATGTCGTTTTGGTGGAGACCTTTTGAGGTGTTTTGGTGTTGTTTTCAGCAATATTATTGTTGTTCAAATTGTCGTTCTTGTTGTTTTCTGCAATATTCTGCAACATCTTTTGCAACAGAAAAGGGAATTTTAATAATTCGTAAACAGAAATGTTAGCCCTAAGTTTCTTTAGATATTCAATCAAATCATATTCTAAAATTGGGGCTGATGAATTTTGTTTAGTTTCAACTGATCTGGACTGTTTTGGAGGCACAGTAGTTGCAGTTTCAGGAGAAGGCTTATTTGTTGTTTTGCTCCTGGTATTGTAAGGATGCACTGTTTTGAAATTAGCCTGAAAAATGCTATCTAAAAAAAGTCTGAAAAATGTTTGGAGAGGGTTCCTCTTCTTCTACAGTCTCTTGTTCAGCTACTTCTTCAGGAATTTCGGGGGGCACTAAGTTATCATGTGCCTCTAGAATCGTCTGGATAGCAAGCTGTAAGCTTTCTAAGTTTAGGCCTTTAGAAGTTGGGTTTGATCGGTTTGTGGGAAAAGGTTTCCTGAAAGGGGGTTTATAGGGCCCTTTGTTTAAAGAAGCTTCTTCAGCTGGTCTTTTTAAATCTATAACCTAATTGGATAACTTCTGAATGACTTTCTGCAAGTTTTCTAGATCTGAATTTTCTGATTGGGCTTTGTTTGGGAGAGGTCTTGGAAGGATTTTGATTTTCTTCTTGGAGGACGAGGGGTTTTCTCATTCATTAGAGGTATAGTCCTTTAAGCTGAAAATATCTTTCTCAACTTGACTCGCCTCTTCGAAGGCTTCTATCAATGTGGCTTTCTTGGACCTATTTACCCAAATGGCTATGTTTTGATGTAAGGCTTTTGTGTAGTATGCTACAATGAGATTTTCGGCAGGCATCGAATCCATTGGGATTCGGTTCTTTAGTGTCAAGAACCTTTGATTAAAGTATTTTATCTTTTCTTTGGGGTTCACTTTTAAACTAGAAAGCTCCATGACTAGAACTTCAGGAGACTTGTCATCTCTGAACTTCTTAAGGAAACAGGACACAAATTTCTCCCATGACACAATGGTGTGGGGTTGTTGGGCAAAGTACCAGGTAGAGGAATTGCCTTCAAAGGTGTAGGGAAACAATCTACAGACTACGTCTTTGTGCTCAATACTATGGAGTCTAATGGCTAGCATAAACTTTTTGATGTGATCTTCAGTGATCTTCTTAGAGTCTGGGTCAAATTTAGGGATCCATTTCTCCGGGTGTTTAGGTAAAGGATGTTGGGGCCTAGGTATGGCCATTGTATCTTGGTTAAGCCAAGGTCTAGCAGGATTATTTGGATTTTCCATAGGTGTGGGTGGTGTTGAAGGCTAAGACGAAGAGTTGCCTTCGTTGGATGACTCTCCTCCTAAAGAAGAAGGAGATGAAGGTGGTGGTGATGGTGGAATACCAGATCCTCCTACTGCAGGAGTGAGGGTATGGTCTGGATCCATAGGATTTAAAGTGAGATCAGTACCTCCGAGTTATTCCCTGATATCAGATAAGTCTAATGGTTGGTTCAAAGGTTGACCTGGTTGTCTGATACAGGATAAGGCACTGTGTGTTCTTATGAGGGATTGACGGTCAATTTATTGAATGTCAAATCCTATGGGGTTTGGTGTTGTTGGTTCAATAGTTGTTTGTGGAATATCGTTGGATTTGTTTGCTATTTGGGAGACAATATTGCCATCATAACGACTTCTTGTCACTACAGGTGAGCGGGTGTGTGGGGGAGGAGTCTTGCAACCTCCACGTGCCATCAATAGTTTTCATGCCCTCCTTCTAGCGCCATTTGTTGACTGGTGAAATTGACTGCTCGTCAACTGGAGGATTGAATCCGATCCGGGGTTTTCTAATTAACCCAAGCCATTTGTATTAATTCACTCCGACAGGTTTAGCGGCTCCGTTGGCCGATCTAAGTCCTAAAGAAAGTGAAAAAATAACTAAAGGAAAAACAATGATCTAATAAATAACAATCGCTAATAAATATACATACATCTACTATATATCTATAGTTTAACTAACTAATACTTATAAAATAATTCTAGTTATCATATGCACAATATATACAAATAATGAGTTTTGATCTAAACTCATGGAAAATCCAACTTTTAATGATTCTTCCGTTGAAAGTAATAAAGAAAACTAAAATACTGTTTATTTTTTTGTTTATTTCCTTAGATATAAACACTCATGAAATCAAACATTAAGCTGCCTAATTAAATAGAACATACTAGATAGTAGAAAATGTTTTATATAGAGAAAACTTTTATATTCAGCAAACTAGCGAAATTAAATAATAGGCTAAGCTATTATTCACATCCAATGTCTGTTCAGTACTGAATTTCCAGCCACTTTGATATGACGAAGTAAACCTGCTACAGATCTTGGGACTGCTCCTAATAAATGAGGAACGAAAATACTAAAGATTGATTCATAACAACAGAACATTGAATAGATACAATTACAGTGATCATATGATTTGCAAATTGCTACGACGAGATAAATCTTTCGGTAAGAATTTTCATGCAGACATTCAACATAAACTAGAGATGAATCTACTAATTCAAGTTGGACAGATAATCACTGTGTGTTTTATTCTGAAACAGGAAATATGGACAGCATATATAAATCATATAAAATCAACTCAAAATAAACTATGTCGACAAAAGCAATCATAATCTATTATCGAAATTGAAATAAACATAACTTGAATGACAACATCATACAGAAAAGCTAAAGCTATAATGCATATCATATTCCATTCAAGTCTATGATAAAAATGCCCATACTCTTGCCCCAGACTGAGATGATCCAATGTTTACAAAATAACATGCTTATATAAGTTCCAGGAAACAAAACTGTTTCCTGTTAATAATATCAAATCTGTTTCAAAAATATGGGGGATGCAACCTCCTTGATTTCACTAGATATCAAAACTATCAAGAGTCTAATTTTGTCTATCAAAATGGATAACAGATATGGCTGGGAGATCTTCAGAAGTGTATCCTATTCATCTTAGAAATCATGGACTCCTTAATCTTCCTGAAAATAAATGAAAATAAGAAGATTTCAGATATGTCTTCAATCATCAAATCAAACAATTCGAATTTTCTTAACTGGCTACAAAATCTTACGATTCTGTAGCTAGTTAAAATAGCACATGCAATCTTAAAATAAATAAAAGAAACTAATTCTAATAATAAAAACAATTTATCTAATCAAATCAAATATCCTACTCTAAAAACAACAAATGATTATGCTAACTAATTCATACCTCAAATCACAAACCGAATCATGTCAAGAAAATTTGGAATTTATGATAGTTGTGGTTGCCTCTACATTTTTGAAAATGACAGATCCTGTAGTTTTTAGGCATTTCTCCTTTGCTTGGGTTATGGATTGGAGTATATTGTTCTCGTTTGTTAACAAATCCACTTGGTCTTTTAAATATTTAAGTCGTGACTATAGCAGTGGAACATCGGTATAATACCTGTCTATCCAAGATCGGCATACCTCACACTGTGATTGTAAAGAGTGTGCATGAACAATATTATGGGTCAGTGAAACCTCCATGTGAATGGTAGGCTTATCACAGAGTTGAATGCCAGGAAATTATGAGTTACCCTTTAGACAAGGAGGCAAGTTGTTAACATAGTCGTAGGGTCTGTCAGTGTAAAACCCATATGACATGGGGTCCTCTTCAGCCAGGAATCTTTCGATTTCCGAGTCTGAATCTTCGCTCATATCAATCGTGTTGTTTGTGTCTGCACAGGGTTTGATTTTATTTCGAACACTTCGTGAAATCAAACGACCAACCCTTTTATTCTTGAAATTAACATCGGCATTGCCCTTGTGCTTCTTCCCTGTATGTTTTATAACAGTTTTAGTGCAATTCTTTGGGTCTGAGACCAGTAGATTGTTCTATTGGATAACATTAGGGTATATTGGGAGTTCATTGTTAAGGGAAATATCACAGGCCTGGAGTGGTGGGGGAGAGGCGGTAGGTTTCACAAGGGTTTCCATGATAACCGGCTTATCAACCTGTCCCAATTCATGGTTACTGAAACCATTTCGTATGATAAATGAATCCCAACAGTCGTTTTGGGACTGTAACTGGTGTACAAGGATAATTTTAATAACCTCGTGGTGGAATAAACTTGAATCTGACCTATGTTTCCTAAACCATTTACCCATCTTGTACAGACTTCTAAGCAGGAAGTAGGGCATATTCAACGGGAAGACAATGAAACTCATAAGCAAGCGTAGATGATATAGGAAAACTAATCCAAATCTTCCTTCACATGTAATGACTTGCTTCACAATAGCAAGTAGATCATGCCACCTAGGTTTTAAGGATGATACTGGCATACCTCGATCGCAACTAGTAATTTTTTGTAAGGTGAACATCAAAGTCCAGGGGACCTCTTCAACTTTCGCATTCTTGAACCATTTTTGCCCGACAGCTCGAAAACCTGTGGCTTGGCTTAAGAACTCTTATGTTACTTCTAACTGCACGTCACCTATCTTTTCCCTGCAGCCATCAAAGGTCAAGGCAAACTCTTGGGTGACTCGAAGATTGAAACCCTTAAATTTTTCGATGAACAAATGCCAATCGTTCCTTTCTAAATCATACCTGGCGTTATCATATGATAGCAAGGTTTGGGTGCCATTCGACTTGACCCTTGCCATTGGATCCATGTTGAACAGATTGGTAATTAACAAAGAATACACAAGTAGGGTTTGGAAGAAAGCCACAGAGCCATAACCCCGAGCCTTACCAATATTTGTTGTGATAATTGAAACGACGGGCAGGGTGTTAATCACTAAGTGTGTGAGCGACTTCGTGAAGCCTGAGACCATGCAGAAGAGTAATGGCATGCTATAATTTGTATGCCACCTTGGAATTGGGTACATATTAGGATCAGAGCACTTTGAAAACCATAATACACGCATTCATAGTTTGATTACAAAGGTAAGTGCATCGAATAAAAATTGAATAATTCAAAGTTTCATAAATCAAAAATCCATCAAAATCAATCGAATATTAATGAATGGAGGTCTTTCACTTATGCAACCAAGGCATGTTTAGAAAGAAGGGGTCATAAACAAGGAGAATAATCATGTTCATAGAAATATGACAATTCTATAATAAACCACATGAGCACTTTTCCTTTAATAAAAAATCAAAACAAAATGTCAATTCCAGCTGCGAGTTTTCATGCTTACAGTCATGAAAAAAAAAATCGAAAAGAAGATATGTAAAAAGCGACAAGTGACAAGTATCGTTTAGTGACGATGCTCATGACGAGTAATGAAAATTTAGAGACCCTGTGTAGGCAGTTTACAAACAATAGAAATTATATCATTGCTACCAATAGAGCCCTATTCTTTAGGCCATATGGGAGGACCAGCTCAGCTTCAGATCCACTGTATATTCTATGAGATTTGAATATCTCATTACTTTAGGAACTAGTCTATTTTTGTGCCATTATCTAAAGGTTAAGATTAAGGGGTTCAAATTATATGTATAAAAGGATGTATCTCCTAAATATCATCTATAAAATAGGATCTTATCTTAACTGTGATCTTGAAAGTAGGATCTCTTGAAACTGAATGTAATGTTTAAAATAAGATCTGATAGACATGATGAAGGGTTGATTGGTTGGGAACCATTAGCCATTTTTTAGAAGACATTGAAAAGCAAAGAACTATTTCATCTTGATACTAAATGGAAAAGGCTTTTTGATGGTCATATTTCTATTCTTGTCTATTTTCTATCTCTTTCTTACTTGAATGCATTTTAATGTTGTGCTAAGCATTTGATTTTTTTCTGCTTGTGAGTAATTCAATGGAAATTATGTTGTTTTCTTGTTCATAATCAGATTTTTTTTCAAGTACATGTCTCTTTTCTCTTGAATGATATTTGGGATTAAGAGTTCCATATGTGAGTGGACAAATTGAAAGCTTACACACTTCTTTATCTGTCATATTCCTTTGCCATCTGATTATTGAATTTAATACCATTTACTAAGTTAGTGAGATATGGATTTGATTTTTCCTTTGTGAATTGATTTTATACATTATCATTTACCCCAACCTTCAGACTAGTTAAAAAACCATTTAAATATTTTTTCCCTGGGAGAATGAAAAAGACCAGATCTAAATATTGATGGTGGACAAGAATTTAGACACTTTTATGCAACTGTATATTATTCACCTGACGACTCCTCTACAATAATTTGGCTCCTAAAAGAGAAGGTAAAGGACCTAAACCTCATCTAACCTCATCATCATCTATAAAGAGATAAGTGACCATAAAAAACCCATATCCTAAACATGTTCCAGCAGTGTCTAATCCTGAAAAGTTATTGAGAAAATCTAAAAGTACTCGAGAACAATCCTCTTCTTCAAAAGATAAATCTTCTTCTACAAGTGCTCAAGGACAATCTTCTAACTTGTTAATAACCCTCCAATTGTAGAATTTGTACCTGAAATTGAAACAAAGCCTATTGTTCAACCTTCAACTGTATCCTTTCCTTCAACTATCTCTGAATTGAATTTAAAGGAATGGAAATTATTTGTTGAGATTATTGAATAAGAACAAACAAACACTTGATCTATAGTTGGAGATTTGAGGGATTTTACCAAAGATACTAAAAGTGAACCTGATACACTTTTATCTTCATCACCCAAATCTAGTTCATCTGGAGAAGCTAAACCACATTTTCGTTCCTTTGAAAATCCTTTGTTTATGGAACCTTCCTTGCATCCTTATTCAGGAAGGAAACCTATGATTTCATCATTTGAAGATCAAAAACTTATATCATCTCAACCAATTTTTCTACCCAAGGGACTGTTTCTCTTTCTACATCTCAAATTTTGTCTATTCCTAAAGTTCAAACACAAGTTGTGATAAATATGGTTGTAAATAGGATGGATGCAATTGTTGCAGCTAGAGATGCACCATTGATTTTACCACAAGTATTGTATGGCTACCCACCTAATGATTATATGAATCATTTTCCAAGATTCAATGGAGAGGGGGAAGTCATTGTTGAAGAGAACTTAAACTCTTTCTACAGTTTTGCAGATAATTTTAATGTGGAGCATGCAGATGTTTGGATGAGACTTTTTGTGCAAATTTTAGATGGAGAAGCAACGAAATGGTTCAAAAGTCTCCCTCCCAATTATATTGTTGGTATTGCGGCACTAGATGACACCATTTTGATACATTGGGGAGATAAGAAAGATTACTTGTATTATATCACTAAATTTGGAGATTTGAAAAGGAAACAAGGAGAATCTGTATTAGATTTTACCAAAATATTCAATAAAATGTATAGTAAGATTCCATATGAAATCAAACCCATAGAAACATCTTCCAAAATTACTTTTTCCAATGCTTTTGATTATGAGTTTTCTCTATTGTTAAAATAAAGAAGGTCTGTCACTTTGAGTTTAATGCAAGAAGCATCCATTGAAATAGAATCCAATATAATGGCACCGGAGATATTGAAATCAAAGAGTGACAGAGACAAGAAAAAAAAGAGAGAAGAACTTCCTTCTTCTTCTCATACAACATCTGACTCCAAGACTGATGAAATGGCCAAAATGTTGAAAACCTTGACATCTGAAATGGCTAGGTTAAATATGGAAACAAAACAACCTAGCAGACCTGCACAGAAAGGTGGATACAAAAATTCCAATGAGTTCAGAAGGCCTAACAATGTTCCTTAAGTTTTTCCAAGAGAAAGGAGAAATCAAGAGGATCAAAGGGTTTTTCCTCCTTTTCAAAACAATGCAGTGGAAGAAGTTGAATAAATTGATGATACTAAGGAGGATGCCACATTTCATTTAAATGATACATAACTATCTTCCACTCATCTAACACAACAAGATTATGAGGATGCTCTTATAATGAATAAGTTTGAGGAAGAAGATGTTGAAGAGATTTCTCAGGAGGAACTTAAAAGGAAAATTTATGACCTTAGATCCAGAACAAGTGGATCAAAGGTAGACACACTTGTTCAAGCAAAAAAGACAAATACTTTAGTAAAATTAGGATTCAATGAAGAAGCAGGGGCTAAAACTGATCAGCAGTAAAAACAACCTGTCAAGGTTAGTACTACAGAGGTAAAGGAATCTGAAAATGAAATCAATAAGATCAAAATCCCTATACCCCTAGTGGAATTGATGAGGACTGATCCTTTTAGAAAAAAAAAAAATTGAAAGCCTTACAATCCCCTGCTCATGTCACTTTTTCTGATACCATAAATCTTGAATATTAAAATCCTGCCATAAACATTGGACCACACATTGAGGATAGATCTATTTCCTCTCCTCCTTTCTACATATCCCTAAATATTCACGAAAAAATATTGCATAATTTTTTAATTGATTTAGGAGCATCACACAATGTCATGCCAAATGTAGTAATGGATGAGCTAGGATTGGATATCACTGAGCCTTATCTAGACCTATATTCATTTGAGTCTAGAAAGGTTAAATGTATGGGAGTCATTAAAGACATGGTTGTCACTTTATCTTGATTACCCGTGAAAAGTGTGGTTTTGGATGTGATTGTGGCTAATATACCTCCTAAATTTGGAATGCTATTATCAAGATCATGGGCTAAGAAAGTAGGAGGTACACTACAAATGGATCTCAGTTATGCCACCATACCTGTGTTTGGTGGATAACATCAAATATTGTACAGGGAAGTGAGGTTGGCTTACCTGGTTAGTGATCATGAAAACCCCAGTAATCATCCTATATATGCAGTTGAAGATGATCTTGGTTCTTCCATTTTTCACATCAATGATAAAAGAGTTGAAGCATCAATGAGGAAGGTTACACCTGTAGAAGAGAAAAATACAGAAAATTAAGTATGGAAGATGTAATTTTATGGTTCATGTTCCAACGAAGGTTATGGGTGTAGGATTGTTTTCATTTCTCCTTCCAAAGAATTGATTCCTCTGTCATACAAATTGGAGTTTGATACAACAAACAATATCAATGAATATGAGGCTCTTTTGTTGGGTTTGAAAGATGTTAAGGATATGGGCATTGATAAAATTTTAGTCTTTTGGGATTCATATTTAATCATTCATCAACTCAAGAATATATACCAGGCCAAACAACAAAGGTTAAAGCAATACAGAAATGAAGTATGTGATTTTGTTGAGAATTTTTTCCTAGATTTCAATATTATACATAGAAGTTTTAATCAATAGGAAGATTCTCTAGCTCTGGTAGCTAGTAATTTCAAAACTCCAATACTTCCAAATTTAATATTTGAAGTTGAAGGAAGACACAAACCTTCTATACCAGACAATAAAAGAAATTGGCAGGTGTTTAAATATGATCAGGAGATTAAAAGATTTTTAGAGATCATTGATGAATTTTCTGCCATTTTCATACATCAAGAAAATGAAAATGATGATGTAGAAGTTCATTTTGATGATAT
This sequence comes from Picea sitchensis, assembly GCA_010110895.2. Lineage (NCBI taxonomy): Eukaryota > Viridiplantae > Streptophyta > Pinopsida > Pinales > Pinaceae > Picea > Picea sitchensis. The sequence goes on from SNQJ01S0088313.1 coordinate 78,638, forward strand.
TTTTCAGAACAACATTGTTGGTCGTAAAATTATTGAGTTAAAAATCAATCATTTGCCAAAGGGCCTAGTTCCCCTTGAGAGATTATTTGACCATAATGATGTGTCTAAAAAGATTGTTATTCAAATAGAGGAGGCTGAAGTGGTAGATTGTGATATCATTTCTAATTCAAAACCAAAGATGGTGAGGTTATCTAAGAAATTACCAAAAAAATAAACGAACATATATGTAAGTTTGATGAAAGAGTTTGCTTATGTTTTTTCTTGGTATTATGAAGACCTTAAGGCTTTTGATATAGAGATTATGCATCATATTACTGATATGTTGAAGAAATATGCATAGATCAAGTGGATACCTGAAGCAAAGGAATCATTTGAAAATATTAAGCAACATTTAATTAAGGCTCATGTCCTCATCAGTCCTAATTACTCTAAGGAGTTTTTTGTTTTTTTATTTGCATATGAAGATACCATTGATGTTTTTCTCTTGCAAAGAAATTATGAAGGGTATGAACAACCTATCTATTTCTTCAGTAAGACTTTAAGGGATTCAAAATTAAAGTATGATATCATGGAAAAACAGGCCTATGCTCTGGTGAAAGCCTTGAGTCTTTTAGAATATATGTCCCGCATTATGAGATTATTGCATATGTTCCAAGTAGTGTTGTCAAGGAAATTTTGGTTCAACCATATAGTGAAGGAAAAAGGGGAAGATGGATAACCAAGATTCTGGAATATAACATGGTCATAAATCCTACTAAATTGATCAAAGGACGGGGACTTGCTAAATTACTCACATAATCAAATTGTAAAGAAATTGGGTTGCATTACATCTCCAACAAATCAATAAATTCAATTTTACAGAATGAACAAATTGATTCACAGGTAAGCAACAAATATCTTTCTTCTCCCTGGTACAAGGATATTGTTCATTTTCTGCAAAATCTTCAATATCCTCCTGATTTAGATAAATCCAAGTTCAAGTATCTTAATCTTAAAATTGTAAAGTACTGCATCATCAATCATTTTCTCTTTTGGAGAGATCCTAATGGAATTTTGCTGAGATGTGTTGATGAAAAGGAATAAAAACATGTTTTCAATGACTTACACAAAGGAGCTTGTGGGGGGCATCATCATTGGAAAGCCACATCTTTTGAAATACTAAGAGCAGGTTATTATTGGCCCATATTGTTCTCTGATGTGTTTTCTCAAGTCAGAACATGTGAACCATGTCAAAAGTTTGCAGGAAAACAGAAACTTATCTCTATGCCTCTGAAACCCATTATTTCCCATGGACCTTTTCAATAGTGGGGTTTGGATTTCATTGGAGAAATTAATCCTCCATCTTCTGGACAACACAAATGGATACTCACTGCCACAAATTACCTTAAAAAATGGATTGAAGCTACATGAAATGCAACAGACAAGGTAATCATGACTTTTCTTGAAGGGAACATTTTCTCGAGATTTGGGTGTCCAAGAAAGTTGGTTACTGATAATGCCCAGGATTTCAATTCTAATTCAATGATTCAATTTTGTGATAAGTACAACATCAAATTGGTTCACTCCACTCCTTAATATCCTCAACGTAATGGATTAGCATAATCATCCAATAAAGTCCTTATAAGGATCATTAAAAAGATGCTCACTGAAAATAAGAGATGATGGGATTCTAAATTGAAATTTTCTCTTTGGGATGATCAGATCAGTACAAAGAAATCCTTTGGAACATCACATTTTCAAATGGTTTATGGAACAGAGGTTGTGTTTCAAACTCAACTTGGTCTGCCTGTTCTAAAATTTTTACAAGAAGAGTTAGAAGAGCCCAATGATACTCAAAGAAGAATTTTCCAAATCATAGAAGTTCAACAGAATAGAGAAAATCTCCATTAGGAAGTTATTGTTTACCAGAACAAGGTTAAGGTAACTTTTGATAAGACAAAAAAGTATATTTTTGAAGAAGGAGATCTTGTGTTGAGATGGGATGCCAGAAGAGAGGACAAAGCTAAACATGTTAATTTTGACAATTTATGGTATGGTCCTTTCAAGATTTTTAAAATTATGCATAACAATACTTTCCTCTTACACAGTATGGATGGCAGTGAAATATTGGGGGGGTAGTAAATGGGTAGTTTCTAAAACACTAATTTTGTTAAAAACAAACAAGGTTTTTTAGTTTGTACATATGTTTTATTTTTTTTGGTGTGATTAGTTGGTTGATTTAAATAAGACTCCATAAACCCAATGGAAAGACTACTCTGTAGTTTGTGGTTTTCATCTTTAGATTTTAAAGGATGGTAGAGCAAGGAAATAAATTTCAGTTAAGTTTTATAATGATCAGGGAGGTAAAGGAATTGGTCAATAGGTTCTTAAAGTTTCACTATGAAACATTATCCCCAGAAGGAGCTAGAGTTAGTCCTTAACTTTTCTAATGACTGTTGAGCTATTCTCTTCCCTTCCCTATACATTTCTATCATTTTCTTGCACTTTGTCCTATGCTTCTACAGTGTTAAATTGAGATTGCATTGTATTTTTTGTGTGTTTATTACCATGTTTTAGTTTGATTAAGGTAGAATTAGATTGTTTAGAATCTCCCCATCAAATCGCAGGTCCTTTTCTCTTTTCAAATTTGATTTGTGGCTTATGGAAAAGGGTGCTACAAGAATAGCATTATTCTTCTAGCTCTAGGAATAATCATCTTTTTCCATGTGCCACTTTACAAAATCATGTCAAAAGACACCCGATAGCTTATCCTAAAGGCCAGCATGATTGATGATTAAAGATCTAAATCATGTCCTCAATATTATACTCATTCAAAGATATTGGGATTGTACTCATCCACTCTGAAATCATATCATGGGTTTGTTGGTTTCATGATCTGATTGATGACAGATTACACACGAAGTTTCAATTATAGCTTTTCAAGTCACCAACCTCGTCCACAATATTTTCAAAAGACCTCTATTTATTGTTGACAGAAACCCTAGACAGACTCTGAAATTTAGTAATCTGCATTATTGCACCTAAGACGAGAGGGAAAATTTCCCAACTAGAACCAGAGGGCATTGATTTTCTTGAAGCTTACTCAGAGATTTCAGAGAGGTTCAAAAGATAAGGATGGTTTAATTTCTACTCAATGTTACACGGTTATCATGAACGAGTTTCTCTAATGTTTGCTCAGAAATTTGATGGATTCACAACTGTGGTGGGAAAGGTTTTAATTCATGTAACCAAGCATTAAATCGGGACAACATGCAGGTTATCCGTTTATGGAGAGAGGTGGTGGAAGGAGGAGATGCCAAAGCAATTTGTCAACTATTTTTTTCTCCCAAAACACCAAGATCTTATCTGGAGTCTAGGTATCCCAGAGAGCTGGTTGAAGAAGGAATGGAAAACTTCCCTAATGGTGATTCGCAGGTATATTACCTATGAAGGAAGTTTTTCATTTGTTCATCTTTATCACATCAAACTGTGAATGAACTTAAATGGTAACATTCCTCTATATTTACCATTCTTTTTATTAAAAATCCTGACAAAAATGTCTAAAAGGATACAATATCACCTTGTAACTGCCATTGAGATCCTTTTTCACCGGAGATTGATAAAAGTCTTAGTTATGTATGCATTGGATGAACTGAATCGTTCCTGGGATTGGTTACTAGAATCCCTTGAACTGAAAGAATGGGAACCCAAACCTAAATTGTCTCCAAAACATAAATCAACAAAGGAAAATAAAATTTCTAAAACACCTATTTCTATAGAGAAGGAGAGTTCTCATGTGGTTAGAGTCACTCGATCTAGTAAAAGAAAACTACAATTGCAGCAAGAGACAAAGGTCTTAACTAAATCTGTCCCTATAGTCAAGACTACCAAAGCACGGGAAAATAAGCAAAAAATAGAGGTAGATTTGGACAGTCATTTGCTTGTTCCAAATGATGAGCCTAAATACAGTAAAAGAATCCATCTCAGAGGGTCTAATAAGAAACAAATCAGACAATCAAATAAAAAACAAAAGGAACCAGTTGCAGGTGAACAAAGAAAGAAAGGGTAAAATAGTGGTAAATTGTCCTAGCAGGTCTAAGACTAGGGTAACCAATAAAGTAAGGTTGAACTCAAAATCCCTCTTTAATCCTTCTCTTAAGGAGGAAAATGTAATTTTTATAGATTATAACACAACAGAAAGTACAGGGGAGGAAAAGGGATAGTCACCTATAATTTCTTTATACAAAGAAAAAAAAGATCAAAATAGATCCTAGAGATGAATATGATACTTTGGAAGAACAAAAAGGGGATGGGAAGGGAAAGCAGGTAGTAGATCATCCTATGAAACATTTGACTAGAGCCACTAAAAATCTAGGGATAAAGACTGAAACCTTACCGAAATCATATCTAAAAGAAGGTTATTCAAGAGATCTTGAAGATAATCCATTTGAGGCTGAGATCAAATCAGAATTTGATTATTTCTTAGAGACAAAGTTGAAATATTCACAAGGGATTATAGTTCCAGATAATGTTGAAGCAGGGGAGATTGTTGGAAGTTCATCTTATAAGAATTATAAACATGAGTCCAAGGCTGAAAATCCTAGGTTCTCTATCGACTTGAACCAACCTGCACTAGTTAAAGAACATATTGAATTCAGAATGGAGATAAGAGATGAATATGACAGGGTAAAAGAATTAAAAGCTACCATCAGGTACTTGAAGAAAGAAAAATACATGTTAGAATAGTGGAATATTAAACAATAAGAAAAGTTGCAGAAGGTAAAAAAGAAGAAGAAGGATCAATTGGTTTTGCTCAAAGAGGTAAAGAAGAAAATATCATATTGTATTGGCACAATGTGGTTTTGAAGACTAAACTAAAATAAATTAAGACCATAGGTTCTTTTGTTATCATGTAGTGAAGGCTTCACACTATAGGCATCCTACAGTTTTGACCTTTTGCCGATTCAAAATTACCTATACTAAGGTTTTGAAACAAGTTGTTATGATCTGCATAAGTGATAAGATACTTTTGAATATGTAAAGAGTTTGTTCAACATGACTAGAGACCTATTCTTTAGGCCATCTGGGAGGACCAACTCAGCGTTAGATCCACTTTATATTCTATGAGATTTGAATATCTCATTACTTTAGGAACTAGTCTATTTTTGTGCCATTATCTAAAGGCTAATATTAAGGGGTTCAAATTATATGTATAAAAGGATGTATCTCCTAAATGTCAGCTAGAAACTAGGATCCTATCTTAACTGTGATCTTGAAAGTGGGATCTCTTGAAACTGAATGTAATGTTTAAAAGAAGATCTGATAGATAGGATGAAAGGTTGATTGGTTGGGAACCATTAGCCATTTTTTAGAAGACATTGTAAAGAAAAGAACTATTTCAAATTGATATTAAATGAAAAAGGATTTTTGATGGTCAAATTTCTATTCTTTTCTATTTTCTATCTTTTTCTTACTTGAATGCATGTTAATCTTGTGCTAAGCATTTGATTGTTTTATGTTTGTGAGTAAGTTAGTGGAAATTATGTTGTTTGCTTGTTCATAATCAGATTTGTTTTCAAGTACATGTCCCTTTTCTCTTGAATGATATTTGGGATTAGGAGTTTCATATGTGAGTGGACAAATTGAAAGCTTACATACTT
>SNQJ01S0088313.1:84286-101547 GCA_010110895.2 Picea sitchensis
ATCCATATTTACTTCTTATCAACCATGAAAAAACAATAATGAGTCATATTTACATCAAACACTATTGGGTCCATTACCGAAAACTTTGTGCTACGGGTCTTTCTTCAAGGGTTGACATCAATGACAACCAACCTTAATCAACACATACTAAGTTTCAGAACTTGTGGTTGGGGCCATTTTTAATCGTTGAGAAACTAGGCCCCAGTTCCTTTCGCTTACAAAGCTTAGAGGGACAGCCAAACACCTTTCCGGTGAATGGCCAAGCTATAAAAAGGTACTTTGCCTGATGATGCTTCCATCCACCCTTTGAAAATATTTTCTGTTTTGTTTGCTAATTGTTTTCCTTTGGTGGTTTGTTTTGATTTTTTTTCTTTCTGCTTATCGGTCTTTCTTTTGAAACATATATGCCTGCACCATGGCCTACTTCAGACAAAAATAACAGAAAAATTTCCCTTCCAAAATGATTGCTGAAAATTGTTTAAACATCAATTGTAGTATTTCTCTGAATTTGCAGCCCTGCTAAAAATGACTTGCTATTTTAAAAGCGTCTTCCTGATTTCAATCTGCAATGGAAGGTACTCACGATCATCTATAAAATATTCTCTTTACACTATCCCTGTTCTTTAAGAGGACAACTCGATGATGTCTCCCTGTTCTTGAAATTCAGTTTTATTAGTAAAAGATTTCCAGATCTTAATGAAAGACAGTTATTTTTTTTTTTTTTTAAGGTCTGTGACATATGTGTTAAAAAACTAGAATTTTTCAGCGTCACCCCGCTTTATTAAATATCTTTAAAAACTAAATAAATCCTTAGAGAGCTGTGGGAAGTGCTTGTAAACCCACCGGGACATTGAACAGGTCTGCTGGCAATGGGTAAATGCATGCATGACGCCAAGATAACTTCGTCAGGGTACTGAACAGGCCCGCTGGCAGCGAAGCAATGTCAGGTATAAGAAAATTCTCAGATATGGATTCTGTTTTGACCTTAAATGTCCTTCGTTCTGATCTAGAATTTCTTGATATGATACATATATCAGAGTGGGTTAATTGACATCCATGTCGAGGCTATGGATGCTTGCTGGCAGTAGCGGCCCTGTCAATAGCATTGAATATTTTAACTTTAATATCGTGGCTCCCTTTTTGTTAAGATTGTTATCAGTTTTCATCTCTTTAAAAAAAATAAAAGTTGTTGGAAACTGGAATGCATTATAATTATTTACGATGTTCAGACATCTTTTCGGTTGTTTTTGATTCGAAGTTTTTTCTGATCATTCTAATCTGAACTCGTTCATTTGGCAAAGATAACTGCTTCTCCCAGCGTGTCGCCATTGTTGGCAGCAATGCTATAATTTCTATTGTTTGTAAGCTGCCTACATAGGGTCTCTAAATTTTCATTACTCATCATGAGCATTGAAACTAAATGACACTTGTTACTTGTCTCTTTTTACATATCTTCTTTTCGATTTTTGTTTTCATGACTGTAAGCATGAAAACTCGCAGCTGGAATTGACATTTTGTTTTGATTTTTGATTAAAGGAAAACTGCTCATGTGGTTTATTATAGAATTGTCATATTTCTATGAACATGATTGTTCTCCTTGTTTATGACCCCTTTGTTCTAAACATGCCTTGGTTGCATAAGTGAAAGACCTCCATTCATTAATATTCGATTGATTTTGATGGATTTTTGATTTATGAAACTTTGAATTATTCAATTTTTATTCGATACACTTACCTTTGTAATCAAACTATGAATGCACATATTATGGTTTTAAAAGTGATCTGATCCTAATACATACCCAATGCCAAGGTGGAATATGAAGTACATCATGCCATTACTCTTCTGCATGGTCTCGGACTTCACGAAGTCGCTCACACACTTAGTGATTAACACCCTGCCTGTTGTTTCAATTATCACAACAAGTATTGGTAAGGCTCGGGGTTATGGCTCTGTGGATTTCTTCCAAACCCTACCTGTGTATTCTTTGTTAATTACCAGTATGTTCAACATGGCTCCAGTGGTAAGGGTCGATCCGAATGGTACCCAAACCCTGCTATCATATGATAATGCTAGGGATGATTTAGAAAGGAACGGTTGACATTTGTTCATCGAAAAATTTAAGGGTTTCAATCTTCGAGTCACCCAAGAGTTTGCCTTGAAATTTGATGGCTGCAGGGCAAATATAGGTGACATGCAGTTAGAAGTAACAAAATATTTCTTAAGCCAAGCCAGGGGTTGGCCAGCTGTCGGGAAAAAATGGTTCAAGAATGCGAAAGTTGAAGAGGTCCCTTGGACTTTGATGTTCACCTCATGAAAAATTACTAGTTGCGATTGAGGTATGCCAGTCTCATCCTTAAAACCTAGGTGGCATGATCTACTTGCTATTGTGAAGCAATTCATTACGTGTGAAGGAAGATTCAGATTAGTTTTCCTATATCATTTGCGCTTGCTTATGAGTTTCATTGGCTTCCTGTTGAATATGCCCTACTTCCTGCTTAGAAGTCTGTATAAGATGGGTAAACGGTTTAGGAAACAGAGGTCAGATTCAAGTTTATTCCACCATGGGCTTATTAAAATTATCCTTGTACACTAGTTACAGTCCCAAAACAATTGTTGGGATTCATTTATCATACGAAATGGTTTCAGTAACCATGAATTGGGACAGGTTGATAAGCCGATTATCGTGGAAACCCTTGTGAAACCTACTGCCTCTCCCCCACCGCTCCAGGCCTGTGATCTTTCCCTTAACAATGAATTCCCAAGCTACCCTAATGTTATCCAACAAAACAATCAACCGGTCTCAGACCCAAATAATTGCACTAAAACTGTTATAAAACCTACAGGGAAGAAGCACAAGGGCAGTGTCGATGTTAATTTCAAGAATAAAAGGGCTGGTTGTTTGATTTTATGAAGTGTTCAAAATAAAATCAAACCCTGTGCAGACACAAACAAAAAAATTGATGTGAGCGAAGATTCAAACTTGGAAATTGAAAGATTCCTGGCTGAAGAGGACCCCGTGTCATACAGGTTTTACCCTGACAGACCCTATGACTATGTTAACAACTTGCCTCCTTGTCTAAAGGGTAACTCATAATTTCCTGGCATTCAAATCTGTGATAAGCCTACCACTCACATGGAGGATTCACCAACCCATAGTATTGTTCATGCACACTCTTTATAGTCGCAGTGTGAGGTATGTCGATCTTGGATAGACAGGTATTATATCGATGTTCCACTGCTATAGTCATGACTTAAATATTTAAAAGACCAAGTGGATATGTTGACAAACGAGAACAATAGGCTCCAATCCATAATCCAAGCAAAGGAGAAACGCCTAAAAACTACAGGATTTGTCATTTTAAAAAATGTAGAGGCACCACAGCTATCATAAATTCCAAAGTTTCTTGACATGATTCGGTTTGTGATTTGAGGTATGAATTAGTTAGCATAATCATTTGTTGTTTTTAGAGTAGGATATTTGATTTGATTAGATAAACTATTTTTATTATTAGAATTAGTTTCTTTTATTTTTTTTAAGATTGCATGTGCTATTTTAACTAGCTACAAAATCATAAGATTCTGTAGCCAGTTAAGAAAATTCGAATTGTTTGATTTGATGATTGAAGACATATCTGAAATCTTCTTATTTTCATTTATTTTCAGGAACATTAAGGAGTCCATGATTTCTAATATGAATAGGAGACACTTCTGAAGATCTCCCAACCGTATCTGTTATCCATTTTGATAGACAAAATTAGACTCTTGATAGTTTTGATATCTAGTGAAATCAGGGAGGTTGCATCCCCCATATTTTTGAAACAGATTTGATATTATTAACAGGAAACAATTTTATTTCCTAGAACCTATATAAGCATGTTATTTTGTAAACATTGGATCATCTCAGCCCGGGGCAAGAGTATGGGTGTTTTTATCACAGACTTGAATGGAATATGATATGCGTTACAACTTTAACTTTTCTGTATGATGTTGTCATTCAAGTTATGTTTATTTCAATTTCGATAATAGATTATGATTTCTTTTGTCGACATAGTTTATTATGAGTTGATTTCATATGATTTATATATGCTGTCCATATTTCCCGTTTTAGAATAAAACACAGTGTGATTATCTGTCCAACTTGAATTAGTAGATTCATCTCTAGTTTATGTTGAATGTCTGCATGAAAATTCTTACCGAAAGATTTATCTCGTCATAGAAATTTGCAAATCATATGATCACTGTAATTGTATCTATTCAATGTTCTGTTGTTATGATTCGATCTCCATCATTTTCGTTCCTCATTTATTAGGAGCAGTCCTAAGATTTGTAGCAGGTTTACTTTGTCAGATCAAAGTGGCTGGAAATTCAGTATTGAACAAACATTGGATGTGAATAACAGGTTAGCCTTTTATTTAATTTTGCTAGTTTGACCAATATAAAAGTTTTCTCTATATAAAACATCTTCTACTATCTAGTATGTTCTATTTAATTAGGTAGCTTTATGTTTGATTTCATGAGTGTTTATATCTAAGGAAATAAACTAAAAAATAAAAAGTATTTTAGTTTTCTTTATTACTTTCAACGAAAGAATCATTAAAAGTTGGATTTTCGATGAGTTTAGATTAAAACTCATTATTTGTATATATTGTGCATATGATAACTAGAATTATTTTATAACTATTAGTTAGTTAAACTATAGATATATAGTAGATGTATGTATATTTATTAGCGATTGTTATTTATTATATCATTATTTTTCCTTTAGTTATTTTTTCACTTTCTTTAGGACTTAGATCGACCAATCGAGCCGCTAAACCCGTCGTAGTGAATTAATCCAAACGGCTTGGGTTAATTAGACAACCCCGGACCGGATTCACTCCTCCAGTTGACGAGCAATCAATTTCGCCCGTCAACAGGCTCTAGTCATGTTGAACAAACTCTTTACATTTTCAAAAGTATCTTATCACTTATTTGGATCATAACAACTTGTTTCAAGACCTTAGTATAGGTAATTTTGAATCCTTCATTAGGATGTCAGCAGAGTGTAGGATGTCTAGAGTGTAGAATCATTCACAACCGTAGGATGTCTAGAGTGTGAAGCCTTCACTGTATGATAACAACAGAACCTGTGGTATTAATTTGTTTCAGTTTAGTCTTCAAAACCACATTGTGCCAATAAAATATGATATTTTCTTCTCTTACCTTTTTGAGCAAAACCTGTTGATCCTTCTTCTTTTTTACCTTCTGCAACTTTTCTTGTTGTTTAATATTCCACTATTCTAACATGTATTTTTCTTGCTTCAAGTGACTGATGGTAGCTTTTAATTCTTTTACCCTATCATATTCATCTCTTATATCCATTCTGAATTCACGATGTTCTTTAATTGGTGCAGGTTGGTTCAAGTTGATAGAGAACCTAGGATTTTCAGCCTTGGACTCATGTTTATAATCCTTATAAGATGAACTGCCAACAGTCTCCCCTTCTTCAACATTATCTGACACTATAATCCCTTGTGAATCTTGCAACTCTATATCTAATAAATAATAACATTATGATTTTATCTCAGCCTCGAATGGATTATCTTCAAGATTTGTTTAATAACCTTCTTTTAGAGATGATTTGGGTAAGGTTTCTGTCTTTATACCTAGATTTTTAGTGGCTATGGTCAAATGTTTCATATGATGATCTACTACCTGTTTTCCCTTCCCATCCCTTTGTTGATATTCCAAAGTATCATATTCATCTCTAGGCTCTATTTTGATCTTTTTTCTTTTTTATGAAGAAATTGTAGGTGACTGTCCCTTTTTCTCCCCTGCACTTTCTGTTGTGTTATCATCTATAACAATTACATTTTCCTCCTTAAGAGAAGGATTAAAGAGGTATTTTGAGTTCAACCTGAATTTATTGTTTACCCTAGTCTTAGACCTGTTAGGACAATTTACCACTATTTTACCTTTTCTTGCTTTGTTCACCTGCAACTGGTTCCTTTTATTTCTTCTTTGATTGTCTGAGCTGTTGCTTATTATACCCTTTGAGATGTATTCTTTTACTGTCTTTAGGTGTTATAAAAACAAGACCGTGGAGAAATAAAATAAAACAAATGTGGACATAAAATAGATAAGATACATAATACAATAGAGACATAGATTTATGTGGTTCACCCAGTGTGGGCTACGTACACCAGAGAAATTGCTAGGTCCTTCCTTTATTATTATCCAACATATGAAGGGATAAATCCTACAACAAACCCTCTGTAACTTCCTCTTATTTCTCTCACAGTCTCCTATCTCAAAATACAATATTCACTATCATACTTAGTCGCAATACATTTCCCTCATAAAAGAGGGTTTCCTTCTAGGGAAAAAAACCCTAACATAATTTTTACCGTTAGATCTGCGACCTTATAATGAACCCCCCTCTGCACTCCCCCATGTGGAAGAGTGTACATAATTCTGGGGTGTAAATACTTCATGGGGTATAAACACGGCTGAAAACAAAAGACTTATGAATCAAGAAGATAATCAGGTTCCACAACCAACATTAGGCTCATCTTTTGGAACAAGCAAATGACTGTCGAACTCTACCTCTATTTTTTGCTTCTTTTCCTGTGCTTTTTCTAGTTTTGACTACAAGGAAAGATTTAGTTAAGACCTCTCTCTCCTATTGCAACTGTAGTTTTGTTTTACTAGATTGAGTGACTCTAACCACAGGAGAACTCTCCTCTGTAGCAACAAGGGTTTTAGATTTTTTTTTTTCCTTTGTTGATTTATGTTTTGGAGACAATTTAGGTTTGGGTTCCTATTCTCTCAGTTCAAGGGATTCTAGTAACCAATCCCAGGAATGATTCACTTCATGCAATGCATACATAACTAAGAATTTTATGAATCTTTGGTGAAAAAGGATCTTAATGGTAGTTGTAGGGTGATATTGTATCCTTCTAGACATTTTTGTCAATCTTTTTAAGAAAAAGAATGGTAAACATAGAGGAATGTTACCATTTAAGTGCATTAATAGTCTGATGTGATAAAGATGAACAAATGAAAAACGTCCTTCACAGGTAATGTACTTGTGAATCACCATTAGAGCAGTTTTTCGTTCCTTCTTGAACCAGCTCTGTGGGATACCTTGAATCTAGTTAGGATCTTGGTGTTCTGGGAGAAAAAACTAGTTGACAAATTGCATTGGCATCTCCTCCTTCCACCACCTCTCTCCATACATAGATAACCTGCATGATATCCCAATTGAATGCTCATTTACATGAATTAAAAACTTTTCCCCCACAATTGTGAATCCATCAAAGGTCTGAGCAAACATTAAAGAAACTCGTTCATGATAACCCTGTAACATTGAGCAGAAATTAAAACATCCTTCTCTTTTTAACCTCTCCAAAATATTTAGGTAAGCTTCAATAAAATCAACGCCCTCTAGTTCTAGTCTGGAGATTTCCCCTCTCTTCTTAGGTGCCATAATGAAGATTACTGAATTTCAGAGTCTATCTCAGGTTTTTGTCAGCATGAAATAAAGATCTTCTGAAAATGTTGTGGACGAAGTTGGCGAACTGCAAATCTATAATGAAAACTTTGGGCGTAATATGTCAGCAATCAGATCATGAAACCAACAAACTCATGATATGATTTCAGGGTGGATGAGTACAATAGTAATCTCTTCTAATGAGTATAATACTGAGGACACAATTTAGATATTTAATCATCAATCATGCTGACCTTTAGGATAAGATCTCGGGTGTCTTCTGACATGATTTTGTAAAGTGGCACATGAAAAGTGATGATTATTCCTAGCACTACAAGAATAACGCTATTATTATAGCACCATTTTCCATAATCCATAAACACCCTTTTCCATAATCCATAAATTTTAAAAGAGAAAGGGACTTGTGATTTGATGGGGAGATTCTAAACAATCTAATTCTACCTTAATCAAACTAAAACATGGTAATAAACACACAAAACCTACAATACAATCTCAATTTAACATTGTAGAAGCATAGAAAAAAGTGCAGGAAAATGATAGAAATTGACATGGAAGGGAAGAGAATAGCTCAACAGTCATTATCAAAGTTAAGGACTAACATGTACCTTGGTGAGAAGCTCAACCAAATTGACAAATGGCAAGAGGATAGGTTTGATGCAGATTATGATGCAATTGCAACAAGAGTTGGAAGAGAAGGAGAGTCCTTGGCAAGGATTCAGGAAACTATCCAAGAGCACAAATAAGAAAAGAAAAATTCCATTTCCATTGCAGATGGTAGCACCATGAATGAGACCACCTTGGTAATATCACATTCCATAAACATTTCTCTAGAGAATACTGGTGAATCCGAGAAGAATACCAAGGGTATTGGCTCAAAACTTCTAAGTAAAATGGGTTGTGATGGACAAGGGCTAGGAAAGAGGAGACAAGGCATCATGACCCCCATAGTAGTCACACCTTGGGCCAAAAATGAAGGCCTATAATTTGATGGAAGAAGTGAAAATTCCATCACCATGAAGAAAACCATTTTCGTGAAGGCAACTAACATGCCAATTTCGGCTTGATCATCAAGAGAAGGAGTAGTAACAATGAGTGAAGGTGTCAACTCATCACCACCTCAGCCTTGTGGTAGATTGAAGGAGAGAAACAATAAGGAGATTTTGCAAACTCAACCCACACCAACACTCAAATACAACAACAAACTAATCAATGTAAGTAAGAAGAGGAAGAAGAAAAAGAAAACCAGGAGGTACACATCAAATAAAACATCTCTTGTTTTTCACTGCTGCAAGAAGAGAGGCCATGCCATTGCAACTTGTTGGTATGTAGATGCATGTTCTTTTTGTGGAAATAAAGGCCATTGCGAGGAATCCTACTAGAAGAAGAAAACCATATTCTGTAGGTCTAATTACTTTCAAAAATTGAATTCCAAGAAGGATTCCCATATTCAATAGCATACATAGAGGAAAATGGAGAGGAGAAGTATGTCAAGAAGTCCTTGGAGAAAAAACAAGAAGTGTTTCCACCACTATGGATTGATTGGTCACTGGGAAACAAAGTGTTGGTGAATTCATCTAGAGATTCACCCTAGACACTGCACAGTTAGGAGAAGGGTGTGGAGAGTGAAGATTGAGGAAGATGAAGAGTTTCCTGCATCTCCAACCCAAGTGACAAAATTTGTCCAAGGAGAGATAGCGGCACATGAGAGAAGAAAAATACAAGATAAGGAAAATAGGTTGATGCCAAGAGCATGCACAATCTAATTCTTGTATCCAACATTACATCCAAAGAACCCCATCTTGGATTTGTGTCAGAGAATGGTGCATGGAGGTCAATGAACTTAGAGGAGACCTTGATAAATCCATGGTGTGCATACAAGCATGGGTTGACATCTATTTCATTACATGTTGGTCTAAGAGTGGCTTTCTAGAAGATGGACGAGCTCCTACAACCAACATGTAGGGGTATGCAGGTCAGTCATTAGAATGACATGGATGTGAAGGGTTATTTCTGTGATGAGAAGCAACTGATCCTAGCATAGAAATGTAGCCACACTTACCTTGAGGATATTTTGAGTGATGGCAACTTGTTGGGGTCACAAGAGACTAGACCAACATTTTATTTGTCTTCATGATTGCTGAGATGGAATGTCTCTAGGGTAGAGAGGGAGATTGGAATGAGTATTGAGTCTAGAGTTCAAATATAGAGTTTGTGAAGCTGAGATTCAATGAGAATAATTATGAAATGAAGGAATAAGTGAAGTGAGACCAACGATAGATCCATAGATAGAGACTAGAGCCAATATCTAGGGCCAGAGATAAAGTCCGAGTTGTTTCTAGGAGCTAGAGTCAGAGCCACATTTCAGAGGAGAAAACATAAGTACAATGGTCCATATTGGTTTCCTTAAGATTTTGGGGACCAAAAGCCTCTCAATGGGGAGGTGTGATTCGAAATGGATCTAGATAGATGAATGGGTTTAATACTTAGTACTTGTATTTTGTAAAGAAATGTAAATTTAAATGTACAATAGGACAAACAAATGAGATCATGAGAGAAAAATGAATAATTAAATGTAATTAAAAATTGAATGTGAGAGAAGGCTGAGGAATAGGAAGTGAAGAGGCATGGCTATTGGCCTTCCCTGAGCCCCTATATTCCCCTATTTATTTAGCTACTCTCATTCTCAAAGGGGTCTTTTGGCCGAGAGAGGAAGAGGCATCGAAGCCATGAATGAAATGTAACCAAATATTTCCATAATGAAAATATTCATCCCCATTCGAAGCTGTTTTTTCTGATTTGGGTTTTCAATGCAATAATTATGAGTTCATTGGTGACTGGTTGTGTTAGGTTTCACTATGTTGAGTATTAGTTTGTTTTTTACTTCATTTATGAGATGAAAAATGGATTCCCATGTGTTTATCTTAATGGTTTCCTGTAATTGGGTTTTAATGGAAATGAATAACCACAATCGTTATGGAGTGTCTATCTTTCATTCCATGTCAAAGTCGAAGATCAATGACTATTGAGATTTGTTTAATAGATGAGTTTACATTTCCTAAGGATCTAAATTAATTGCTAAGGATTTTTTATCTACAAGGACTATACTGTTTTCTCCCTAGCTAGTTGAATTGTTCATGGGTTGATTAATTTCTCTTGTTGGTCGATTCCTTTATTTGGTCATCAACTTAGCTCCATTCGGTCAACTTGAATACCATTGGGTCAAGTTTTTTAGTACTGGGGTGTTTTCCATTTTCCCATAAATCTTAGATGACACATATATCAAAAGATGGGGATTTTTGGGCATCCATTAGCTACCCATGAACCATATACATGTTTTTACAATTTCACCCACTACCAATTTCACCCCAAACATTTTCCTCTATCTTTGAATGCTAGAATCAACCCCCAAGATGTTTTGACTCATTGTGGGTTGCCAAAATCACCCCAAAACATTTTCCTACACAACTGGTTGTTGATTCCTCCCTCCAAGCATTTTTTACATGTCGTCGGTTGTCAAATTTTCCCTTCACTTTTTCTCTTTAGTTGTTGGTTGTTAAATCCAACCTTCCATGTTTTCCCTTCGTGGTTTGTCATCGAATTCTCCTTTAACTATTTATTTAATTTCAGGTCAACCAATTTCAGACGGGGTTCTTTCTTGGTTGACTTCACCCTTCGTCATTCAACTGATAGTCATTCCTATTCGATCCATTCCACCCACACTTCGGCCAAGGTTTCTTTTAGTTGGTTTGACTCCTGTGGTTGACCAGAATTTGGTCGAATCAACTTGGTCGATTTGCCTTTCTTCCGACCCAACTTTCATTTGACTTGACTTGGACGAGCCACAATTTTGTTGTGCATTTCTAAGAGGTTTCTCAACATTTTATATCTCGTTGGGTGTTTTTGAAAGTTGTTGGGTGAATTTTGAATAACTTGGGTGTATTGTAACAACCCTAGTTAAATGATTGCTTAAGGTTTATCAAGTATAATTAATTAGATAATTAACTATCCTAATATGTTTTAGTTAAACAATGATTATTTATTAATAATATTAATTAATTAATTATTTATATCTGTTGATTGATTAATTAATTAATTGATTGACTCATTAAAGGTTTGGGTAATGAATTAAAGGGATTAATAACTTTAAATTATTTATTATAAGACATTATGTATGCAGGGGGGGAATGAAGCATTGAGTGGAGGGATAAGCTAATAAATGGTAGGATAAGGTAATGAATGGAGGGATAAGGTGGGTGGAATTAAAGGAGGGTAGAGAGTCTGTGAATGGGGGGAGATATGACTGGGCAGAGGCTTGCGGGAAGAGGATTATCAAAAATTGGGAGGAGAGGACTGTATTTGCTGTTGGATATTTTTCTGGTTTTGGAGTTTGGTTTTGGTGGTTGGGTGAACTGTTGCAGGGGGGCACCAGTTTGTTGGGAGTTTTAGGCTCGGGGGCTAGGAATCCTCACAGAATCCTGGAGCTAGGGAGCCAGATAGGTTGCTCCTAGCTAGCTGGGTGGTTAGTCAGTTTGGGGCAGGGTTTGGTCAGAGCATCAAGCATAGTCTAGGCAGAGCAACAGAGAGGACAATCAGAGGTCAAGAATTTAGCATCAGACAGAGGTATTTTTATGTACGCATTCTCATGAACATGTGATGGTTATTTAAAATTATTAGCATGCTGTTATTTAAATTTTTGCTACTTATATGCTGAATGAAAGAAATTACTTATTGTTTATGCATCGAAGTAATCTTATCTGTTTAAATTTATGAATTTTTTTAGGCTTAATTAATTTAGGTCCCTACATGTATTTAGAAGTTGTTGGGCATATCTAAAGGTTGTCGGGTAAATTCCTACCTACTTGAGAATATTTAGAAGTTGTTGGGAAAATTCAAATGCTATCAGGCATGTTTAGATGATGCCTGGACATTTTTTTGATGTTGTGGGTTGTCCAATTCTCCCTTTAGACATTTCTCTTCACCATTGGTTGCCAATTTTCCCTTTGAGCATTTCTTTCCATTGCTAGTTGACCCAACGTATCCATTAAGTGGTTTGCCTCAACATCGATCGACTCATTCCGTGGGGATATCTTTGGAAACTGTTTGAGGAACAGATTTACAAGTCATTGGACAATAGGTTATTCATAGGAAAATCCTGAGATTGGTTGGCTCCTTGAGAACATAGAATTTACCACTCCATTGACAACTAGTATGGGTTGTGAAAACAATCTTAAGAACAGAGGGTTCACCAGTTGGTTGTAGTGTTCAGGGTACAAGAAGGGAAAGGCCTTGCAGTAGAAAGAGAAGATAGATATTTGTGCACACAGAGGAATGAAGGCCTAGTGGATTATGTGTGATAGAGATTTGTATACAAGACTAAGACAATGAGCATATTTTAAAATTTTTGCATAACATCCATGTTGGTGAAGGGAGTGGGATATAAGCCTCTTGTTTATGGATCAACAAAACATAGACCAATCAGTAGATGACACATGGTGGTTTGCAATACATAACATAAACTAAACATCAAATGGCATGTGTCAGTGTTTGAGAGGCTCTAGAGAGATGACAAAACTTATCAGCCTGAACTATTGTTTCTAATGCAGGTTTCAAGAACATTGTAGTGGTGATATATAAAGAGAATCTTTGAGTTATCAGGTAAATTTAGATTTGAGCCACATTCTAGTTCATAATGTTTTGTTCGTGAGACCTTTTTCATCAAGGAATGTCAAAAGAAGCAAAGGAACAATGGAACACCATGGATTTCTTGATTGTAATTCTAGGATCAATCAGTTTTTTAATTTTTTTAAAGTGCAAGCGATTTTTTTTTTTTTTGAATGATAGTTGACACATCCAACTCATAGTGAAAGGATTTACATTATTGAACAAATTCTCATTGTCTTCATTTATTCCATGAAAAAATATTTACCTTAGAGAAGTGACTTTTGTGAAACAACCATGCATATGTAGTGGTTCATAAGTTAGGTAGTTTTAAATATGGTTTTTGTTCTCTTATCATTTCCAATACCACCAACCCAAATCTATACATGGCATACTTCTATAGTGACTCTATAATGTAAAACCTATCATAACTCAGTTGTCAATAGGAAATGAGGACAATTATCATTGGTTGTTATCCATGAATGTGAGTTGTATCATCACCAATATTCAAGGTAAACCACGCTACCTGAAATGACTTCTTGGTGGTTTGTAAAGGGGAAAACTTCCACTCCTACCAAAGGCCTTTAGGTTTTGGGGCATTAACTTGTTTCCTTACGTCTAAGGAATGCGATCTCTTAGACAATTAGAAACAATTTAATGTCTTACTCCAAGACCAAAAAAAAGTTCTAGCCTAGATAGTATCCACAAGAGAGAAAGTGTCCCTTATGGTCATCATTGTGGGTACTTCCATTGGGGTCATGTGCTTTGTAGTAGCATCTAGCTTTCATCCCATACATGAGACTAGATACTACCATCGATTGTAGTTTAACTTCTTACCTAGGAGGTATTATTCATGTAAATATATGTAACTAGTGCATTGCATATAAAAATTATTAAAGTAATTATAAGTATCATTATCCTTCATTACTTTGATAGATAAACCACCTTGAAATGAAATGAATAATGACTGAGTGAAATACAATTCCCATGACTTTGTTGGGTTGGGGTGTGTGGATCCCAACTATGATAAATAAGGTCATTGATTAGGTGGTGGTTGTTTCTTTGGATTCTTTGCTTGAACTTCATATGGCTCTTTTCTAGTTGGCATGTAGCCAAAGAAAAAACAAAAGACAATTCTCCTGCCAAAACTACTCCTACTTGAATTCCTGCCAACCTTTGAGCATTCACTATAGGGGATTCAAAATTTTCTCCTTTCAATAAAGAAACTTGTGAATCTAACTCTATTCCACCTCCTATTGTTCCCACCTCCAACCAACCCAAAAATTGCAAAATAACCCCACATTCACATTCACAACAACTAAGCTAAAACTGTTTGGATCATAAGGAGTGTGAGGGGGAGTAATTATTTTCTATTGTGTCTTATCCTATCTTTAAACAACATTGGTTGTCTCATAAACTCAACTGTCAGCCTCCCAATAGATCCTCATGAAATGTTGATTCTTGGTCTCTGATATGCAAATTTGATCTCTTCTTGAAATGATATTGGGTAGAGGTATCCCCTATAATCTATATCTCAAGTTCTCTAACTTGATATTTAACACACTTACGTAAACTACTGCAAAAATTATGTGAAGAGGAAAATATTTCAGAATGTAACCTAGCTCTTGAGATTTGAAGAAATTCCTTTATTTCGTTTCCCAATGGATACATAAATAAAATAATTACATGGATAATGTTATGTTATGCCCCATATCTTGGGAAGAGGAAACACTTCATGTGTCAAACCCCATGGGTGAATGCAATATGTATATTTAAGAAAATAAATAAAATACAATTTAAGATTTTGCAAGTTCTTATACTTGGTTTAAAATGTGAAACATGGAAGCCACTTTTGAAATAAATTTAATGTTTTCCACTCATTCTTATCAATTCAAGGTGGATAAACTTGGTCTTTGATTTTTTTTAGCAAAATACCTTTCATACTGTGGAAAACAATTTCATGGGGATACCAAATGGTGAGTGCTTCTCTTAATGTTGTGGTTTTGTTTTAATTCCTTGCACCCACCCGCCAAAAGTAAAAATAAAAAGAAAGAAACTAGAGTGCAAGTTCTTCTAATTCCTTCAACGTTATGAACCAAACTCCAAAAAATAGCCAATAAATGATTCATTTCGATGGGGAAACCTCCTTTTACAATATATGCAATGAAAAAGACACGATGGGATGCTTATACACATGATTCGCCTTTATTATAAATAGGAAATAAAGTGAGCATGATGTAACCTACCACTAAGCCAACCTAATCATAACTAATAAACTAATAATAAATGAGTGTTAGGGCCTTAACATATTCCTCTCTTTTAAAAATATATTTTCTCTCAAAGCTTGTAATTGAGGGTGTTTTTTCATGAATTGTTCATTTCCTCATGTTGCTTCTTCTGGGAGGATTTTCTTCCACTTGATTAGGTACTCCATAATGATTCTATTCTATGGAGATATAAAATTACTATCTATAACTTTTTTTTAGTTCAAGAATAAACTTCCCTTCTTCATCTAATTTTGGAAGTTCTATCTGCAGTGACATAGTTTGTCCCAAAACCCTTTTTAGGAAAGATACATGAAAAAACTTATGAATGCGAGAAGAAGGAAAATCTAACTCATACACCACTTGTCCAATATTTCAAATAATCTTGTAGGGTCCATAAAATTTTGGAGCTAATTTCTAATTCTTCTTTTGTTTGAGAGTAGATTGCTTATAAGGTTGCAGTCTCAAAAATACCTAATCATCCTTGTCAACTTGTCTTTCACTTCAATGTTGATCTACTTGTTGCTTCATCATGTTTTCTACCATTTGAAGGTTTTCCTTAAGAATTGACAAAGTTTCTTTAGTATTTTCCATATGTGACTCTATTGCCTCCACTTTGGAATGGTCCTGCAAAAAGTATGAGATACTACGAGTTGGATATACATAAAGGGATTCAAATGGACATCTTAGTAGATGTTTGATAGGTGGTATTATACCACCATTCTGCTAGGGGAAGCCACATCACCCATTGAGATTTCTTGTTTGAATAATACCAACGTAGATAACTCTCTAAACATTTGTTAACTATTTATGTTTGAACATTTGTTTGTCGATGATATGTTGAGATTATATCTAGTGTTGTTCCACTTATCTTCCATAATTATTTCCAAAACTTTCCTGTGAATTTCATATCTCCATCACTTACTACTACCTTAGGAAATCCATCAAGTCTATGAAATTACTTCATGAACACTTCCGCCACTAGACTTGTCATATATGTACTTTGAATTCCACAAAAAATGTGCATATTTTGTGAGTCTATCCATGACCACAAAAATGACATCCTTACCTTCTAATTTCAATAAATTTGTAATGAAATCAATTGATATCTCTTCCCATATTTGATTAGGTATGTGTAAAGGTTGAAGTAACTGTTGTTCCTGAGTCTGTACTAAGGCTTAAAGTACAGTGTCAAGGCATCCGAAAGTATACAAAAGGTTGATACAGGATTATACTAACCTTCGGTATGAGAAACTAGAGCATATTTCTACGTTCTCGTCATCTAGCTTCCAACTGCTCTTGAGCAGTTATGTCATGCTCAATGGCTTCCCATGTTTGTTCCAATTCGTCCCGGGTGTTCGCGGTTTTAAGGATTGTGTCTAAGATATTTAAAGCGATATGTATTTGACTAGATAATTCGGGTTGAATATTGGGTTGAGTTACTGCGGGAACGGTCATTGAGTAATAGTTCCAGTATGGAAATGGTTTTTAAAGAGATAGTTTATTTGCTGTTCCAATTAGGACGAACTAAAGAGAAACCTTTTCATGAAAAAATGAAATAAGGATGCAAATTGAAGGCCCTTTCCTGTAACTGTGTTGTTTCCGATAAAATAACGTGAGATGGGAGAAAACATTAAGCTGTAGATGACGCGGAATTCCTATCAGTGGAAAACTCACGTATATACAGAAGAAGCAATTGACATAAACATAATTGACCTAGCGTAAATAAACATAAAATTCTGTAAGTGTAAATTGGTCTTACACCCGCTAATAGCTGGTGCAGAGGAAAGACAAGAGACAATTACAGAAAAAGATGCAAACCTTTCACCATAGTAGTGGTCGTACTA
>SNQJ01S0088314.1:2251-18503 GCA_010110895.2 Picea sitchensis
AATGTAATGAAACATAGTGAAGAATATTGTGATTGTATAAGCAAGGATTGCTTGAGGAGTTTTATCCTTCCATAAGGATTAATATATGGTGTTACCCTACCCCAAGGGTTTTCTCTATTTCTTTTGTTCATGTTATGGTGAATGGTTTATGGTTTATTCTTGGTATTATTGAAGTATATTTGCAGATCCGGTATAGGTACTTAACAATTTTTATCTTCTTTTATATTTATGTTCTCATAATTTTTTATCTTCTTTTATATTTATGTGCTCATAAATTTTTATCTTCAACTATGTTGAATGTCAAGATATTTGAATGTTTATTGTGTGTGATTCCTGGTCCTATTTTCAAGGAACCTTTATTTCAAAAAACAAAAACTTATAGAGGAGTACCACATCTATAAGAACACAATAGGATTCAAAAATAAAAATAAAAATAAAATTCCATCACATATAACTTTATTTATCCTAACACATATAGAGACACACAAGCAAGATGGTATATTTAAATAAGTGACTATGAAAATTGTACTTAACTCTAACCAGTTGGAAGTATACAAAAAACATTATGAATTAATTTCATAAATACATTGAAGAGATAAAACATGCAAGGTAGGAATGAAAATTTCGAACATGGCAAGTCAGACTAATGGTAAAAATAAAATCAAGATGGATTATGCAAAACACAATATAATTACATTGAAAATAATTAAAAAAACTAAATGGTTTCAATTGCAGAATTGCCCTAGGAGTCGCATGTCATTTCCTACATGGATACCACTTGTGCTTCATGCTTCTTGCCACGTCTCCACTACAATTTATTTTTCCCTCCACTGCTTATTCCCCCATCCATGTGAATTTATTCCCATTCCAACCCGACAGGGACTGCGCTGACATGTAACACTTGTTAATACTATAAACACATGCACACAACATATACATATTGTCTCTAATATTGAGCATACTTACTTTTTTTGTTGTACTGTTTCCAAAAATACTCTTATCTCTATAAGAATTCACATTATTATATTATTTAATACATGTTTTCATATTAACTTATTAAAATATTTAAAATATATTAAAAAATTATAAAACAAAAAATCGACATTTAAATCATTAATACATGTTAATAAATTAAATAACGTGTAACAAAATGATATGTTTCTTTAATTTCCCCTTAAATTATATTGCAAAGAATCATATTATAATTATTTTTTATCGAGCATACCAATTATTGAAATCAAATGTCATGTGTATGCATTCTTGTATACAAAGCATGGTAACTTGTTTAAATGAGAAAAAAAATTGAACTAACAATTTATTACATGTTTTTATCTATTCATGGTGTAAAAATGTTTTGAAAATCATTGAAAAATGAATATTGATTTATCTTGTAAACTTTGCATTTTCTTCTTAAAAGGATTTATACATTGTAAAAACAATGTATATATGAATTGGTTATAATTTTATTAAATAGTTTAATTTTAGTATCTATCAAAATAGATTCATCTTAATTTTAGATCTATCATGGATATAGAGGGATCAGATCCCTCAAGGTGCAAAACTTTCCTCAAGTTTATTCTTTTTTTTTTAAATCACCTTTAACGACTTGATCTCTCTTCACACATGATAGATCTAAAATTGTGTGTGTGTGTGTGATTCAAATATTTTACATAAAGTGGACTTTGAAATATTTTATTAATGGAAAACATTGAAATATATTTTTGTTATTAAAATTCCATGTGTAAACTCCATGTTAGACAATGAAAGAATTACACATCTCCTTCATACTATGATGTAAAAATCACCTATGAATAGNGAGTGAGTGGAACTTAATTTGATCTATTGAAACTTAAGAAGGTAACAAATTATATCACTTTCTTTAAAATTTTATTTTTGTGTTCGAAAAAAATTAAGAGAAGTGTTCCAAGATCACCGTAATTTGTTTGAGTTAGAAGGTTAGAAAGGTTGGCAGTGTAACCTATATTTTTAAGTTGAGATATAATCTAGGTATGTGTTGGACATTTTAAGAGAAATTTTATTTTGTATTCAAACATTTTAGTGACAAAAAAATGACAGACTCTTTCATCCCATGGAGTTTTGGGAATTGTCCAACACCCATTTTCACTATGGAGCTCGTGAGACTTTTTTTTTGTTTTAGAGATTGTTAATTTTCTTCTATACACCAATAAAATCAAAGAGATAATTTTGATCATCTAAATTACAGTCAATCACCTCATAATATCTTAATTTTCTATTTCCCTCTAACTCTTTATCGCACCACAATTTCTCCTTAAATTTTGATCTAATAATATTTTAAATATTATTCGTAAATTATGTAGTATGATCTCTTCCTTTATTCCCAAATGGTTTAACTAAGATTCATCATCCCCGTTCCATCTCCTCTTGAGTTGAAGATGGTTTGCCTGGAGTTTGAAGAAATTTTGGGAAGCCTATTGTCTTCCATTTTGTTTAAGTTGTTCTTATACATTAGGTACTTGGTTATAGTCATGCACTCAATTAGAGAAAGGATTGCTTCTACAAGGAGGATAGGATAGGGTGTATTGCATTTAATTTTGATATTATAAGTTATTAAATTCTTTTGGATCCTCTCTATATTTATTCCTGATTATGTAGAGATATTGCATTCCCAAACTTCACGTCCATATAAAATAACATGAGTAATGAGAGTTTTAAGGAGGAGTTTTTTATTATCCCATATCCAAAGGTCTGTTGATTTACAATTATTTTCAAGCCCATAATAATATTTTCACCCCCCATTTATCATTTTCTCAATTCTATAGTTCAATTTGAGCTTGCGATCAATATCAATTCCAAAATATTTGTATGATGGCACTTCCTCCAAGTTGTGTTTTTCATACACAAAAGTATCATAGGGGATATTTTTGGATTTAATGATTATATACCTTTTTTTTTGTCAATATTAACAGTCATACCCATATTGGAGAAACATATTTGAGGATTCTTAGTTTCTTTCCAAGGTCATACAGACTCCTCACCATATGAAAAAGGCATTGGCTAAACGTTCAACCTTTTGTTTTTTTTTGTCGGAATTTGGCGATGTAAATCTGGAAAAAAATGTTATTTTTTGTTGTTTAAATTGCATTTATGAATCCATAAATGGATTCAGCGCCCTGAAAATCCCATGGGGAACTCTGATTATACAAACGTATCTTCTCAAATTTGTAGATCCAACCATTCCTCACCAGATTTTGGGCAAACTCAAAAAGAAAAAAATTGTCGGAAAAGAGCCAAAATGTAAAACGTTTAGACTATGCTTAAAAACAATATCATCCTCATAAAGAAGACCCATACTAGAGAATAAATATTTGAGGATTATTAATTGCTTTCCAAGGTCATAAGGACTCATCACAATAAGAAAAATATCATCAATGTAAAGAAGAAGAATGAGGACTATACTAATGAGAATTGGGATGAAAAAACAAACTTCTAACTTTTCATTGTACATGCCAAAAGGTTTGGGGACAAGGGAAAACCTTGATTAAATCTTATATCACAGTTAATTTCTTATGAAAATCCCTCAGTGTTCCTAAAATCAGTAATATCATTCTGATACAACCTTTTCACAACAAACCTCAACTTGAAAGAGACTTCAAATTCATTAACATATTCCAAAGGTTTGTCCTGGGCACCATGTCAAAATATTTTTTTAAATCAATGAAAAATACAAAGGAGATTGGTTTTAATATTGTGAAATTCCTCCACAATCATCCCTAGAGTAACACAATGGTTCATAATTGAATGATAGCTCCTAAATCTAGCCCAACCTTTATCTCTTTTTCTATATTTTTCTAGCCATACGCTAATCTTATTTTTGTAGTAATTCCATACAACTTGGATAAAATAGGTCTAATCATGATAGTCATATAGCTAGAGGGGTTCTTTTTATCCACACTTCTAAAAATAACTACAATGAGGCTTTTCATCTAGAGTTTAGGGAAGCCCTTCTTGACCACTAAATTTAAGAACTCATGTATGTGAGGGATGAGGATAGGTCATTAATTTTTAATATGTCATCTTGGTATCCTTCTATGTAGTTAGATTTCTCTTTTGCGAGTTGGTTGACCACAAACTCTATGTTTTCCATAGAAAAAACTTCATCCTTTGTAGGAATGTTTGAAATGGTGTACATGGCATTAGGGGATTTGTAAATATTTTTAAGGTAGGCATTCTAGTCCTTCAAGGGAATCATATTATTTTCTTTAGTTTTACCAATTAAAATTTTCTTCTAAAAAATCTCAATATCAAGTATAGATAGGTGCAAAAGATTCTCCTTTTTTTTCTATTAATCTTGTACCTTTTTTTCATTTTAAATACGGCTTTGTACATATTTATCTTATCAATTTTTAAGGACTCGTCAAAATCATCTCTAATGGATTTCCTAACAATTTTACACTCATTACCATACCAAGGTTAGGCTATTCTATTTTTATTTTTACAAGACACCTCCATAGAGAACTTGTTATTGGAAGTAGTAAGGGTTGTAAAATTATAAAAGAGGTCTTTGATATTGTCCTTATAAGATAGGATATTTAATTCACTATTTAAATCATTTAAGAAAAGATCATATTTACTTTTGTAAAAAAGGAGGTATCTTTGATTATTGGATTTTCTTCAATGGGGATTTTGTACATGGCTCCTAAAGGTGTTTTCTACAAATTGGTATGGAAGAGATCGAAATATTTTATGTATGGTTGACATTGAAATATTTGTTTCTTATTAATAATTTGTTTTAAATGTCACCAACTGCATGTTAAACACTAAATAAAATACACATCTCCCCCATAATGATTTGTAGAAAGCACATTTATGCACAATAATGTAATGATATTACTGTTTAGTAAAAAAATACAAATATATATTAAAATTTATAATTGAAAATATAATTTTTCACAATTTATTAAATTAATATAAAAAATGTATAATAATTTGTTACATCAAGAGGTGCTTTCTACAATCCAATATGGAAGAGATGTGTAATTTCTTACATGATCAACATGGATTTGACACATGAAATTTTAAAAAAATTAACAACAAAAAATATTAGTATTGGCTATAAATAAAATATTTCAATGTTCACCTTCCGTAAAATCAAAATCCATATTTTTTTTGTGACTGGTGGAATCAACAACTAGTGAGGCACATATTATGCGATATATCCTCCAGGCATGCCGACTTGGCCCCTCACATGACACATAAGGTAAGTCGAGGGTTTCAAATTGATCACTTCACATAACATAGTGTCTTAACAGTACACTTCATCACCTACTCTTCTATACCAGAGATAAAATTACAATTGATATATATTTTATTTTTTTATAAGTAAGTGGTTTTATATATAAGGACCTTCAAGAAACTAGACCATAGTTACAAAATTTGATAACATCTGGATTGTAGTTACTGAACTGCCCCAAAAGGGAGAAACCAGTTCAGCCGACCGAGTAAGTTTAGCATCTGAGAGCCTACCAGTCCTAAAAAACAAAGCTGAGCTGACTAAATTGTAACTAGAGGGAAAATTATTAAAAAAAAGATAAGATCCCTTGAGGAGTTAGACACCTGGCAAGTAATCTGGCAAGTAACCTGGCACGTAACCTGGCCACAGCTCCTCCTCAACAGGTGTCCCTTTGTTTTCCAAATGCATGTCATCGTCCACGGTGCACTCGTCCATGTTGGCAGCTATCATGGCGTCTCTCGACAAAGTGTGCACATGCTGACCTATGGCTGTGACCGCTTCCATGTCCTCCTGCTGGACCTGCTCTGCAATGAACTCTACTACACTTTGTGTCCTGACATTCCTGTCGTCACCTGCTGAGGAGGGCGCTCCTTCTGAAGTCGTGCCTGCTGGGTAGGAGGGAGAGGCATCTTGGAAGGTAGAAAGGAGCTGGAGGAGGGTCGAGATCCTTCCATCCATAAGTTGCATCCTAAATTGGAGGTCCTCCATTCCCTGACGTAGTTCGAAGACCAAGTCGTAGAGGATGGTGAAACTCTCTTTCAGCTGTAGATCCGGCTTGGATTCAGAAGATGTCAACGCATTATTTCGGTCGGCCCAAACAGGAGACGACGCACCATGGGCAACTTTGAAGAACCAACAAATGGCATGAGGGGAGGATTGAAAGTTCTAGATGTTGAAGGAGTGGCAAGGTGGCGTAGGGAAGAGCCCGGCAAGGTTTCAATTATGGCTAAGCACTCAAAGCGGGAGACAAGTGAGGTGGAGGAATTGAGAGGTGCTAACTCAAGCAGCAAGAGCGGCGAGGAAAGTGTTGAGGGTAAACTAGGAGGAGAAGTCGATGCACAAGGCCGAGGAGGATGCCAAGGAGAGCCCCTTTGCAGTCGTCCTCATTGTCGTGGCATGATTTGGCAGTGCAAATGGATTTGGCGTTCCAGGCCAATGTGGAGAGCCTGGAGAAGGCCAGGAGTCGTGAACACCATGAACGTGCAAGCAAAACTAGGCCAGGGCAGCGGAGGAGTGCTGGAGTCGGTTATCGGGAGAGGGAGAGTATCAAAAGTAGACGGAGAAGCCATAGAACCATGCATAAGGGAGGTTGGGTGAACACAAATTAATGCCACTGCAAACAACATGAAATCTAGTTAATGCTAGGTAGAGTCGGCGGTAGTTGGCACGAGCAGGTAACATGGATCGCTTCCTTGCTGGCTCCTCTGCTCTCCCTCTATACGCCAGGTGGTCGACACTATCACCCCATCCGGGGGAAATTACAATTGATATTATTCAAATTATTATTTTAATAAAATGAAATATTAAAATACCTCAAACTTTAAAATATATCCACTAATTTTTTTCCTCTATCGAAATTCAATACGTTTTTTCTTACACAATTTTGAGGAAGGAGACACACATACCCACAAATAAAGAACAATAAGGAATTTGATAAATGAAATGGTATTGGTGGATTTGTGTATATATTCAATAAGGATTTAATAATGAATGTTGTAAAATTAGAATTTGATAAATGAAATAGTATTGGTGGATTTGAGTATATATCCAATAAGGATATAAATAATGAATGTTGTAGAATTAGAATTTAATAAATGAAATGGTATTGATGGATTTATGTATATATCCAATAAGGATATCAATAATGAATATCAAGAAATCTCCACTGGTACAGATTATATGGCACTAGTGTAGATAGTTTTAGGAGTGTAACAAGGAATTTGTCTCCATGTACTACCTTGTTTCACAGCGTCTTGAAGATCGTCATTTTGGAGTGTTTCTTTCTTAGGTTATTTTGAATCGTTTCCACATTTAGCTAATACTCCATACTTTAGTCATCAATTGTGACATCCATTGCCATCATCTTTTCCACTTAGTTCAACATTGTGGGGGGATGTTGTGCAATGCTTCCTCTAGTGATTCTTCATGCTTCACCATTTTTTCAACATCAACTACTTTTAAGAGTGAGCCTCATATCAATAACATTCCTTTTTTGACTCAGCAGTTACAGTTACTAGTAAAATATGCACTCTGATGAGATGGATTGGTGTCCATAAGGAAACTCATTTTATGATGTTTTTGTTGACTGTACATGAGTACTTCATCAGTATTTATGTGTCAGGACTCATTTCATATGACTAGTCTCTTTTCTTGAGAAGTTTTAAATTTGTATTTCTACATGGATCTTTGACGGCATTGACAACGAGGGGTTAACTAACCCTCTTTAGAGTTCTAGCCACACTTCTTGTTTGGATTTTTCAAAATCCAACCGATTCATTTATATTTTGATGGTTGATGGTGTTTTCTCCTATTCGAAGCCTTATTTTGGTCCTTCATCAACACATATTTTTTGAAGCATTAATGTGATAGTTCTTATTGTTTTCCATTCTCGTGCCTCTACAACTAATCCTCTTTAGCTTCAAAATTCAACCATGTTCTTCAAGGTTACTTGTACCTCTTCTTCATAGCTTGGTCATAGTTTTTGGTTGGATGTTTCGACCTCCACAAGCCTCATGCTCTTTCTTTTCAATGCATCTCTATGGATCTTCTTCAATTTTATCTCCAACGCCATTTTCAACACTAGCATTTTTCTCTCTTTTGGAGAGGATATTTTTCCTACGAAATTTTCTCCTTTTCTCTGGTTATGAGAGTTTGTACATGGGTACCTTATTAGGCCTTATTGTCGAGACCCATCTTTGTTCTTGTTTGTTACTCCATAGGCTTCTCTTATGGGGGGCTATTAGTGTGTTTATTTAGATTGTATATATTTTTAAACAAATGGAAGTTGTGTGAGTTAAGCTCACATAGATTCCTTTAACTACCGAACCAATATTAGGTATTTGTTGGGTCTCCTTAATCCTATAAATTTAGGAGCTCTCCTTGTAATTATTCATTCGATTAATGCTGATGAATAGATTATTCTCTATTAAAATTCAGATCAGTCATGATCTGGGGTGATCCTCGGATCTCGACAGTTTATAGTTAGTTTGTTGTATTTATTTGAACCACATCGCCATGAAAGTGTAGAAACTATTCGTTAGGTGGAAAAGGTGTAAACCTTAATGGTTTTGGATTTATGTGAGAACTTATGAGAGATCTAAGGGTAAGATACATTTATGGAAGATCCAAGGTTAAGATGCCATATAATTTTTAATATTTCATCTTGGTATAGGCCATCTAATTTTTTATTTGAACCACATCGCCATGAAAGTGTAGAAACTATTCGTTAGGTGGAAAAGGTGTAAACCTTCATAGTTTTGGATTTCTGTGAGATATTATGAGAGATCCAAGGGTAATATACAGTTATGGAAGATCCAAGGGTAATGTGCCATCCGTTTTTAATATTTCATCTCGGTATCCTTCTATGTCGTTAGCTTTCTCTTTTGTGAGCTGGTTGACCCCAAAATCTATGTCTTTCATAGAAAAAACTTCATCCTCTGTAGGAACGTTTGGAATAGTATCCGTGGAATTAGAGTATTTGTAAATATTTTTAAGTTAGGAATTATATTCCTTCAAGGGAATCATATTATTTTCCTTAGTTCTACTAGTTAGAAGTTTCTTCCAAAAATTCTTGATATCAAGTATTGATAGGTGCAAAAGATGCTCCTCTTTTTCTGTTAATATTGTACCTTTTTTTTCATTTTAAGTAGGTTTTTGTAAATATTTATCTTATCAAGTTGTAAGGAATCATTAGAATCATCCCCAATGACTTTCCTAACAATTTTACACTAATTATCATACCAAGGGTTGGTTATTCTATTTTTCTTTTTAAGTGACACCTCCATAGAGAACTTCTTAATGAAAGTATAAATGGTTGTTTTAAAATTATAAAAGAGGTCTTTGATATTGTACTTATAATATACAAGATTTAATTCACTATTTAAATTCTTTAAGAAAATATCATCTTTACTTTTGTTAAAAAGAAGGTATCTTTTATTATTTGGATTTTCTTCAATGGGGATTTTGTACATGGCTCCTAAAGGTGTTTTCTACAAATTAGTATGGGAGAGATTGAGATATTTTTATTTATGGAAAACATTGAAATATTTGTTTGTTATTAATATATATTTTTAAATGTTACCAACTGCATCTTAAACACTAAATAAAATACACATCTCCCCCATAATGATTTGTAGAACGCAACTTTAAGCACAATAATGAAATGATATTACTATTCAGTAAAAAAATTAAAATATATATTAAAATTTATAATTGAAAATATAAATTCCAACAATTATTATATTAATATAAAAAATTTATAATAAGTTGTTACATCAAGAAATGCTTTCTACAATCCAATATGGAAGAGATGTGTAATTCCTTACATCATCAACATGGAGTTCACACATGGCATTTTAAAAAAATTAATAACAAAAGTATTAATATTGGCTATAAATAAAATATTTAAATGTTCATCTTAAGTAAAATCAAAATCTATATTGCAATCCATAATTTTTTTTGTCACTGGTGGAATCAACAACTAGTCAGGCAGATACTATGCGCTATAACCTCCAGGCATGCCAACTTGGCCCCTCACATGACACATAAGTTAAGTCGAGGGTTTCAAATCGATGACTTCACATAACATAGTGTCTTAACAGTACACTTCATCACCTACTCTTCTATACCAGAGAGAAAATTACAATTGATATTATTCAAATTAATATTTTTTAAAAATGAAATATTTAAATACCTCAAACTTTAAAATATATCCACTAATTTTTGTCCTCTATCAAAATTCAATAAGTTTTTGCTTACAATATTTTGAGCAAGGAGACAAACATACCCACAAATAAAGAATAATAAAGAATTTGTAAATGAAATGGTATTGGTGCATTTGAGTATATATCCAATAAGGATATAATAATGAATGTTGTAAAGTTAGAATTTGATAAATGAAATATTATTGGTGGATTTGAGTATATATCCAATAAGGATATAAATAATGAATGTTGTAGAATTAGAATTTGATAAATTAAATGGTATTGATGGATTTATGTATATATCCAATAAGGATATCAATAATGAATATCAGGAAATCTCCACTAGTACAGATTATATGGCATTAGTGCAGATAGGTTTAGGAGTGTAACCAGGAATTTGTCTCCATGTACTACCTTGTTTCACAGCCTCTTGGAGCTCATCATTTTGGAGTGTTTCTTTCTTATGTTATTTTGAATCGTTTCCACATTTAGCTAATACTCCATACTTTAGTCATCAATTGTGACATCCATTGCCATCATCTTTTCCACTTAGTTCAACATTGTGGGGGGATGTTGTGCAATGCTTCCTCTAGTGATTCTTCATGCTTCACCATTTTTTCGACATAAACTACTTTTAAGAGTGAGACTCATATCAATAACATTCCTTTTTTGACTCAGCAGTTATAGTTACTATTAAAACATGCACTCTGATGAGATGGATTGGTGTCCATAAGGACACTCATTTTATGATGTTTTTGTTGACTGTACATAAGTACCTCATCTGTATTTATGTGTTAAGACTCATTTCATAGGACTAGTCTCTTTGCTTGAGAAGTTTGAAATTTGTATTTCTACATGGATCTTTGATGGCATTGACAATGTGGGGTTAACTAACCCTCTTTAGAGTTATAGCCGCACTTCTTGTTTGGAGTTTTAAAAATCCACACGATTCATTTATATTTTGATGGTTGATGGTGTTTTCTTCTATTTGAAGCCGTATTCTGGTCCTTCATCAACACATATTTTTTGAATTATTAATGTGATAGTTCTTAGTGTTTTCTGTTATCATGCCTCTACAACTAATCCTCTTCAGGTTCAAAATTCAACCATGTTCTTCAAGGTTAATTGTACCTCTTCTTCATAGCTTGGTCATAGTTCCTGGTTGGATGTTTTGACCTCCATGGGCCTCATGCTCTTTCTTTTCAATGCATATCTATGGATCTTCTTCAGTTTTATCTCCAACACCATTTTCAACACTAGCATTTTTCTCTCTTTTGGAGAGGATATTTTTCCTACGAGCTTTTCTCCTTTTCTCTGGTTATGAGAGTTTGTACATGGGTACCTTATTATGCCTTGTTGTCGAGACCCATGTTTGTTCTTCTTTGTTCCTCCCTAGGCTTCTCTTATGGGGGGTGATTGTTTACATTGTATATATTTCTAAACACATGACAGTTGTGTGAGTTAAGCTCACGTAGATTCCTTCAACTACCCAAATAATATTAGGTATTTGTTGGGTCTCCTCAATCCTATAAATAGAGGAGCTCTCCTTGTAATTATTCATTCAATTAATGCTGATGAATAGATTATTCTCTATTAAAATTCAGATCATTCATGACTTGGGGTGATCCTCGGATATCCACAGTTTATAGTTAGTTTGTTGTATTTATTTGAACCACATCACCATGAGAGTGTAGAAACTATTCGTTAGGTGGAAAAGGTGTAAACCTTCATGGTTTTGGATTTCTATGAGATCTTATGAGAGATACAAGGGTAAGATATTGTTGTGAGTGGGAAATCCCCCTACAGACTAACACTTAGGGTTTTAATCATGCATGCACAAAAGACCTAAAGATTCCTACTTTTTACCATCATCCTAGGCCTAATCCCCATTATTCTTAAGCAAATACATAGTCAAGAAGATCAAGTAAACATACCTTATTTCTAACGTTTTGATATCGATCCCTCTTCACGCTTGGTCGCTATTTGACTGAAACTCTCCTCCCAAGGCTTACCTACATTCAAAAAAGACAAACAAAGAAAAGACAAACAAACATGTACACAATAAACAATTTAAAAAATGAACAAAGAAAAGAAAATGAACAAACAAAGAAAAGACAAATAAACATGTACATTCAAAAAAGACAAACAAACATGTACACAATAAACAATGAAAACCTCATGTGGTGGGATGATAAAAGTACTTCTTTATTATTAACTTCACTAAAGAAACTTACAATGATGAAGCCAACCACTGCTCCACGAATCTGGTCTTGGGCTCCTCTTTTACTGTGCACCAACTGCTAACACACTTTCTTATCTTATTCGTTGAAATCAAAAAATGGTTGCAGAATCCTAGGTAAAGGGGAATATGAATTCAGGTAGAGTTTATTTACTATGTTTTTCCTCCTTTCAAATGGGACCCCTACCCCTTCTTTTATAGGCTAGAAGGAGCTAGGTATTTGGTCGAATGACCAACCATGCATGGCTGAAAGGTTTAGTTAACTTGCCCAAAGTTGTGTTCCGTCGGAAACTTTCCTTTTTTTCATGCTTCTGAAGGTCCATGTGGGATTTAGTGGGTTAGCTAGTGTGAACACTGTAGATACACGTGGGTTGTAGTGGATCAGGGTGTGTGGGCCTTTAAAAATGGATTTTTTTAGAAGAGTTGTTTAGTAGTGGCTTGGAAAAGAAGGAATATGAGATGGCCTGATGTCGGGTAAGCATGTTTGGTGCAAATTAGGGTTATAACAGATGCCCCCTAGTGTGTGAGGTCAGAAGAGCATCTGATGGCCGAAATACATTATCAATCTTTATCAACATACCAAACCGGTGAGCCCAAGGACCAGAATTTTGGAGGTGCCATCTGCAAAATAACAATTGTCTCACCCAGGTGGGCATACCCATGCTCAAGATGAAATAAAATCATGGCTACGAATCAAATACATTGTAGATCCATGTCATATAACTATATAAAGTGTATTCATAAGCAATACACAACAGATCTACATCTCAAAATCAAAAGATATACATGTATAGTATCCATCTTCTAGAAGTTGATAAGGCCTGATGGCTGGAGATGAGGTCTTCAAAGCTCGACCAACAACTTCAAAATATTCAAAAATCAGGTAGGAGTATAATATTATTGTATGACTTCACTACCCATATGTCTTCGATGGCTCATCGGCCGTGGAATAGAGAATCTTGATTATCATACTGAAGGCTTACTTGATTTTGAATAAAGACTTGATTGGACTTTCGGGATGGCTGGGCATGAGGGCAAGAGACAAACTGCAGATGGGCCGACTCAGGCTTCGTAAAAACTTCCCTTGGACAATATCATGAAAAAATATGAGACTCATGCAACATGGCATTAACATAAGTTTGCGAGGCAGGAGGCAACGCAAACTCTCCATATGTTTTGAAGAATAACCAAATAGAGGAGGACACAGCTCAATGTAGCGGGAACAACTTCCTAAGGTCATATGAAATCCTAGGGTTTGATGAACAAACATACAGATTTGCTTTATCCAAGGGTGACACATTGTGTTGCCAATAAAAGAAAATACTTTTCCCTTCCTCTTTTTGGGGTATATTTGATTTTTTTTTTGTCTTTTTCAATAATTTTGGAAAAAGAATAGAGGAATGTTACGTTACAAAAGAGGAATGAGAGTCACAAACATACAAGTTCGAGGCACAAGGAAAAGACTGATGTTCAAAGTAAGGAAACTCAGGAAAAATCCCTCTTGGGGCCAAAGGTGTCAAGACGCAGAGGAAAAGTGCTATATGGCTTGCGTATAAGGCATGCTTTAGATGGTTTAGTTGAGAGAAACATGGAGCCAGCATTAGACCAGAGACGCAGGTATGAAAATGAGATTAATAAGACACACAATGGTAATTTCCTTCGATGTAAGTTTAACAAGCCCAGAGAAGGTAAGATTGGTGGTTTTTCATATTTAGAGAGTCTGAAAAATGTAAAAGGAGACTCCAATGGGGTACCTTTTTCGAAGGTAGTTTAGTCAGTTCTAAAAAGGGGTAAACTAGCATCGACAAGACGTCTATTCAAAACCATTTTAACGAGTGTGATAAAGACAAGATCACTCGGCCATTTTTTCATTTTTGAGGAGTCTGAAAAAAGCTTAACTATGGACTATGTTATAACCCTATAATTTATAGGATCAACTGGTGACTGAAATATTATCTCTTTAGTGTTTTTGTTTATCAAATGATTTTCCATTCTGCAAATAATTTGAGAAAAGGAAAAAGAAA
This sequence comes from Picea sitchensis, assembly GCA_010110895.2. Taxonomy (NCBI): domain Eukaryota; kingdom Viridiplantae; phylum Streptophyta; class Pinopsida; order Pinales; family Pinaceae; genus Picea; species Picea sitchensis. Next base: position 16,709 of record SNQJ01S0088314.1, read on the forward strand.
GGAAAAAGAAAAAGAAAAGAAAGAAAAAGAATAAAAGAGGGCATAAAAGAAATTCAATAGAGCCCCATGCAATAACAATGATTTGGTCCATACCATTCAACCATGGCCAAATTATTTTAAATTTATGTTGATAGGAGTAGTGAATAAGCTTGGCTAAACTGTTTAATATTAGCCAAGCGATTTAGATTAGTTCGTGAATAAATTTGACCAAACTACCTAATCTTGGTCAAATAACCCCAGGATAGAGTAATTTCTTAGTCCAACAATTTAATCGGGGCTAATTGTCATAGATAATTAGGTTAGAGAATAGGGTAGTTTGATTTATCTCAATAAAACAAGCATGATGATCAATGTTGAACCATATCTTTGAGGTTTAAAAGGTTTTATGTCTAACCCCTTGGTGATAAAAACATGGAAAATCTTGGGAAAACCCATAATATGCACTTATCCTAAGTTTTTCGGAGCACATATGTCTTCACACTCATAGTTAAGAACAATGCATAGATGAACGGCCGGAGAGCAGGCACCCNCATATTGTTTTTTTGGACCCCCCTGACCATTCTACCTTTAACGAAGGGGGGGGGGTCCGAAATGGATTGTTTTCTAGCAGGCTCCTTATCTCTATGTGGCAGGAATCTATTGGGTCAGACTCCCACCGCCTCCCAAGGTCTGACATACCTTGTCACACCATGACATCATTATCCACGTTTTTCCCCTAGAAGTCACGTCTCATTACTTTGTCAGTCCATTCCCCTTATTTTCCCTTTACAAGTCCTCTCACCATGGTTACTCCCCAATCAACTCCCTCCACATTGCCCAACCATATTATTCAGTCATTGTCACCTTCCATCTCATGCTCTAAATGACCCGTTGGCCATTTATTATTGGCTAACCTATCCATTAACCTGTTGACCTATCTCCCGCGCCCAACGGGTATCCATTTTCTCAAAAACTACCTTCACCCTTCTTTCCCTCATCATTCACCTTGTCGTCGCACCAAATAATTTTTTCTTCATTTTCCTCTCCATTACAGTCAACTGTCCAAACCCACCATCATCCCCACTAACAATTGTTTGATTTGAAGGTATTTTTACAGCGATGGCGCCAAAATAAAAAAGAACAGAAGCTGAGGAAAATCCTTTCCTCCCTCCCCCTGTCGACCTTGACAGGATCCATCTGGCCGACAAAGACCATTTAATCATAGATACCAGATGCGAGTTCGACTTCATGGACTTGCAGTCATGGCTCAAAGAGGTTTTCCTTGACCAGAGTGACAAAATTGGGCTCTGGGAGTCAAACCTTCCCCTGTATCTTTTCCCCCAGGTTCACCATTTCCCTGAATTCACCCTCAAATGCCAAGCTCATTACCTTCCTGACCAGAGAGCCATAGTTTCTTCATCTGGAGAAACTTTGTTTTTCATTACACCAAAAACCATTGATCAAATGATGCAGATACCCAAATCCAAATCCGCCTCACTTTTCAACCTTGAAATCATCATAGAACTTTACCAGAAATTATCGTTTCCCCAAAGAGCTCATATTTTTGAACTTTTTCTCCCACAGGTCGCTCAGCTCCCCACTACAAATCCCCCGTATCCTTCATCCCTGTTCTCAGTGAAGGGAAACCAGGTCATCTCATCGCTCTGTGCCCTCCTTGGGTATTTTTTGGATCAATGGGTGGATGAACCCATATTGGGTTTTCTGTCCATTTTCTCCATAGATGAGAAACCCACCACTCAGTTCGACTACAGTGCCTTCCTGGCAGACAACATTCATGAGAAATTCTCAAATTTCA
>SNQJ01S0088314.1:18531-33503 GCA_010110895.2 Picea sitchensis
GTAGAAGATGGACAAGGATGGGAGGCCATAGGTGGTGACAGTGTGGACTTCGTTGTTCAGACAAAAATCTACATAATTCATCTTCAAACAATTTATCAAGCAGTTTTACCATCCCATGGTGAGCATGCTTAGTGGCAGAACTAAGCCGAGAATAAATGAGGAAATTCAAAGGATATTACACCTTTCAGACCTTGCAAAAGTGGGAGACTGGTACCTGTACCAGGACCACACAGAGATTAGAGTGTATGGGTGTGAATTGTCTCCATACAAGCTACCCAAGTATATGCCCATGAGAACATTTTCCCTGGAATACATAAGACAAATGATTAATTCATATGACATACATTTTGTGTCTCTGAAGAAAAATAAGCAGCGTAGAATCAAAGGGAAGATTGGTTCATTCATCTGCAATAGCCGAGGCGTTGGGGAGGAAGTGGATAGACTGTTAAAGGAAATGAAGTTTTTTGCTAGCTTCATATTGAATTATGACCCCTATGGGATAATTTCATAGATGAGAGTTAAAAATAAGAACATCCCATATGTCCACACATCCAAGCCTAAGATAGAGAAGTTCGCCAACCAGATAGAATGTGAGCTAAACACTCTAGTTGAGACAGAGAAGCAGGACCTTTTGGTCACTATGTCACAGACAACTACACCACAGGCTCCCAAGGAGAAAATGCCCAAGAAGGACACTTCACCTTCCATTACTGAAGTATCATACGAAGAGTTCCAATTACACACCAAGAGGTCGAAAACCAATCAATCACCCGACATGGCTGGTGAAAAGGGAATTCAATACACTACAACTATGGAGGTTGATCGGTCACTCCTTAGTACAAGTAACAAACAAATAATGACTACAGTGTTTCCCAAGAAGCCTACAAATACTCCACCAGCCAACCAGCCGAGCAAAATAGGACCAAAATTGAGTATTTTTTAGAAGCATGATCTGATCAAAAAGAAAAATCAGATGCTGACTAGCAACACGTATGATCAATTATGGAAGAAAACATCCACTGCACAACACAGAATACTGTTTGCATTCGACACTGAGAAGGGTAGAATGCACATGGCATTTCTACAAGCACAGGTGCCAAACCCGAATGTAATCACCGATTACAAAAGGGAAACATTCAAGTTTCAGAATAAAGATGTGCATCCAACTGATCAAATGGATCTGCACAGGAAAACTAGAGAAATGGGTTTCTCCACATTGGCACATGCTTCTACTGCTGCCTCCAAGTTACAAGTATCTCTGAACAATGTCCAGACATAGTTGAAGTTAGAAAAAATATCATCCTTTGCCAAGGATAATAGGATTAATATGTTGGAGGAACTGGTCCTCAAGATCGGATATGATCCCTCGAATGTGAAAGTAGTTGAGGAGATGCTCAAAAAGAAAAATGTCGATATAGAATCTCTGAGGAAACAACTAAAATTGCCACCAATAGAAGATTCACAGGCAAATGAAATAGCCAAGATAGAAGGGGAAAAGGATGAGATGCTCAAGCTCATCATGGAGCAGAATGCACAGTTGAAGGAAATGGAAGCGGAATTGGAAAAACTAGTGAAAGAGAAGGAGCATTCAAAGCCCATGGAGATCATTCCACTGAGCGTAGTTCCACTCACATGAGTGAGCACAATGTCTGTAGTAGAAATTCCCTCAGCAACTCCACTGACAGCCTTGGAGAAGACTGTTGAACTGACTAAATCCATGGAAGAAATGAATTTGCAAGAGACAGAGATTAGCAGACTCAAAAAGGAAATTGAGAACCTTCAGGAACTCAAGTCTTCTTACCAAAATAACTACTCCAAGGAAAAACAAACATCAGACTAGCTCAAACAGGAATTGCAACAGCTTCATAAGAAAACAGTGGCAGGCAAAACACTTGTCGAGGTTAAGGAAAGTGTCTAGATGGAAATCACCAAGTCCATGAATGAAATATGGCCGATGATACAAATCATGTTCAAGAAAAATGAGCTGGTGCAAAGAAGTCGGAAAGCTATTGAAAAGATAAGAGAAGAATTGGGAGAGATGCCCACACAAGCTACTGAGATCATCAAATTTCTGAATTCCAAAACCAGAGAGGAGCTAGAGGAGTTGAAAATAGAAGATAGGACAGAGACCATCCTTGAGGTCAAGAGGGTCCCGACAAAGAGAGGACTGATGTTACAGATGGAGGAAAAGGTCCAGACCATCGACGCAGGAGTGCAAAGATTTTTCAGCAAGATTGAAGCTCTGCAGAAGAAAGGCCTTCCTAGTATGAGAGTTATAAACAACAAGTTAATGACGCTTGCCGATTACAAAAAGAAACTAGCCACTGTGGCTAAGGATAGTTAAACATTCATAGGAATACAAGGTAGTATCACGGGCAAGGCATTCTTAGATGTTTTATAGTTAGACATCAGTATATAGCATGAGATCCGGTACATTTTCATCATCAAGCCAACTTTTTCCAAGTACAAAAAGATGGATTAATTATACCGAAGATTACTCAAAGTCAGTGTTCCTAGTAACCTTCAATGGGAAGATCTTTGCAATCTGTTCGAGTAGTCGATGAGGTTTCCAAGTCTAGTCAGCTATCCAGTCAGCAGAGGTCGTGCAGAGGCCTCACCAATGGTTCACCCCAGAAATCAGCATGAAGTTTCAACACGTCATCAAGCAATTTCCAAAATTTTTGTATCTTGTTAAGTTAGTTAGCTAAATTTAGATTTGCCACGTCTTGATCTTTAATGACAAGGTCATATGTAATTTTGATTATAAATACTTCAAACTTTGAAGTAGTGAGGGTTGATCTTTATGCCCTGCAAGCTACAAGACTGTAATCTTTTTCAAGAGATCTTCCATTAATACAAAGAGAATTTTTCATAGGATTCTCGTGTCTTATTCATTGGTGATGTTTTCTTTTCTATGTTGAATGTTTTTCTTGCTCAGTTGTCATATTGTTCTCTAATCTAAATCTTTTAAAAGTAACGTATGTTGCAGGATTTATCTTTGTATACCCTGTTTCAGACTTTGAAAGATCTTAACGTTTATCTTCTGATATTACAGTGAAGAAATTCTTAAATGCTTCTTTACTTTAATTTATATTCTCATATTTTCTGCTATTCATCATTTTACTGCTAAAAGAATCCAACAAATGCATTATCTTGCCCTGTGAAAAGAATCTTTTGTTTCTGGTTTATATTTCTATCTTTATAACATAGACCCCATAGCCCAATGAATGCGTAAAGCCCCTTCAGCCAACTCAACAAAAACAACAAACCAATCAATCTTTTTTTATATAACTAGTCTAATATCTTAAATTTAAAACAAAGCTAAATCATACAGAGAGATCCCTCTCTGAAGCTGGTAGGGCTAGATTCTAGTTTCGAAGTGGTTGGATAAAGTTACCTCTTGTAGATTTCTTCTTTCCTGACAACCTCTGGGAATTTACAAAGCATTAACAGACTCCGTCAGGAATGTTCTTTTGGACCATTTTAATGAGTGTGAAAGAATAAGGTCACTCGGTGATCTTTTGAATTTTAGAGAGTCTGAAAAGAGCTTAACTATGGACTCCGTGGGGGTTCCTTTTTCGTAAATTCAGTCCCTCGGGCCCGAAAAAAGGGGTAAAATTATACCTGAGGGTACTCTTCTAGAGATCTGAGGCCTCTAGAGTATACCTTTGTTCGTACAGTTGACCATCCGGACCGAAAAAGGGGTAAACTACTGTTGAATAAATGTGACTTCAAATTTCAATTTAATGAGCATGAAAGGCCACAAGATTGCTTGGAAATTTCTTCATATTTAAAGGGTATGAAAAGGGATTAAAAGAAGACCCGTTAGGGGCTACGACTCAAGTATGAAACTTGTTTAGGTAGAGCCCGTTGTTAGGCTCAGACCAAGAGTCTCTTCGATATTCAACTTGGAAAGTCTCCCAAAAGGGAAGAAAACACAAACCACGGTGTAAGTCCTCCCTCGGTATAGAAACCGTAGCCATGGCTTCAAGGATAGCATAATCTGAAGGCAATTCAAAATATGAAAAATCACGCAAATGAGGGTCGACAGTCCCAAAGGGTGAATTAAACTAACCATACTCCATATGACGATGGAGGTTATGGCCAGGACTGGCAGAGTCTATTAGCAAAGAATCACAAGCATAAGGGCTTGAGGATCTACAAACAATGAGATCAGACTCGGAAGGAAACTCAAGCCTACTTGGACCAAGAGGGGGAAACAAGGGCTCCCATGCCCCCATTAGATAAACAAATGGATCAATTGCTGATACCAAGTCTCAGGAAGGCCAACATGATTTCATAGGTTCCTTCTTAGAAGAAATTGAACACAAAGGATAAGATGCCACATAATTAACCCATGGTGGGGTAGAGTCTACACGAACGCTAGGAACATATAAAGGGGTAGTCTAAAATAATGTTGAATTAGGATGGTGATTATCAGATGCTAACTGGTCGATAGTGACAATGCTTCCATTGTGAGGGAAATGCATCACCCGGAAGAGCGTAGCCACTACAACATTCATAGCATATACATAATCACGCGCGAGAAGCATATTGAAATCTAACGATCCTTGCACCACTATAACCTCAACAAGGACAGTCTTCCCACCTAATGAGAGAGGAAACTGAGGAAGAATCCCCAAATATTCACTAGGACATCTGTCAAAAGCTAACAACTCATGCGAGGTAAACACAAGCTTGGGAGATCCAAAGACTTTCCAAACCGAGGAGGATAAAATACTTGTAGAGGCTACCTCATCCACAATACATCGATAAATGTTTGTTGAATTAACTTCAAACCTTATTTGAAAAGGTGCGACAGAAGGAAGACGAGGCTCAACAAGGTCATTCCAATCAAAGGAAACCATCGTAGGGCTTGGAGGGGGTGTGCTCGGAACAAGCGGAATGCCCCCTTGTTATGAAAGTATTGAACTGGAAATGCTAAAAACATAGTTGGTAGACACATCACTCCCTAAAATAAGAGTGGGATCATCCAATGACTGCATCGGCATGACCACTTTCACAACCAATGGATGAATAGGCTATGAGACTACATGGTCTAAAGGCACCTCACCCTATAAAAGAGGAGTGGGATCAGCTGATGACTACATCGGTATGACCACTTTCGCAACCAATGAATGAATAGGTTGCGATAATACATGGTCTAAAGGAACCTCACCCCCTAAAAGAGGAGTGGGATCAGCCGACGACTGCATCAGCATCACCATTTTCTCAGCCAATGGCTGAATAGGCTGAGAGACTACATGGTCTAAAGGAACCTCACCCATCAAAAGAGGAGTGGGATTAGCCGATGACTGCATCGGAGTGACCACTTTCTCAACCAATGGCTTCATAGGCTGAGAGACTACATGGTCTAAAGGCACCTCACCTCTCAAAAGAGGAGTGGGATCAACCGATGAATGCATTGACATAATCACTTTCTCAACCACTAGGTGAATAGGCCGAGAGGAAACCTCAAAAGACTCATAATTAGAAGAGCTTGCAGACAGTGACCACAATATTTGTACCTCTGAAATGCCAGGGCACAAATGAGTAAGGTGATCCCCCTTGCAAAGCTTACAATGGAACTTAGGCTTACATCCTATCCGTCTAGGTTTCTCAATAGAATTAATGCCCCCAGCATGACTAGTAGTGGTTGGTTGCACATCTCCAACATGACTTGCAGAGGTTAGTGATGGGTCGATAACATGACTTGTAGAGGCTACAGAGCTATTACCAGTATGACTAGCAGTGACTGGACTTTTTCCCCCAGGATGACTTGCATAGGGTGAGTGTGTGCCCCCAGCATAACTTGCAGAGGTTGGGTGTTGGTCTTCAACGTGACTTGCAAAGGTTGTCAACCTATCTCCAACATGACTCGCAGAGGTTGGTTATTTCTTCTTCCTATTCTTCCTCTTTCTATTTCGTTTAGACTTTCAATTACTAGTAACTGTACCTTCACCAGAGGCAGGAGAAGGAGGAGGAGAATACTTTACTGACGAAGAAACATCAATAGGGTGCCCATGACTTAAGGTGCTTAACTGAGAAGCATCAAGAGAATTCGGGACATTTGGAATGGTACCCAACCAGACCAGTAGTCCCACATTCAACCCAAGAATGTACAAAGTGGTCATCAAAGGGACACCAACATTTCCGAAGAAGGTAAAAGCACAAGAATCCCCTTGTGAAGGGGATCCTTGGTTGGTATCGCAGAGAAATTTAGCCATGAATATCTTGTGCAGAGGTTCTCCCTTTTCGGGATCGTTCAAGTTCGTAAAAGTCTCACAAACTGACTCTGGTGAACCAGGGTTATCAAAACAATGCCTATAAAGAGGCGGCTCCATGTTTCTAAGTGAAAGACTGAAAATTCCTCTTAACCGGCGGAGTGGGCGGTCTACCACCCTAGGTCAAAGACCCAAATCCACAACTGACTACCTCACTGTGTAAAACTAGGGAGCACATAGCACACACTAAAATTTCCTAAAGGTAAATCAAGCAAACGACTAACTAGTTGGAAGAACAGTTACACCAACCAACACTAGAGCAACTTACCGGTGCAAGTGCAACTCGAATACGGAAGCACCCTCTGGTTATACTCTGCAAAGTGTGGCTTGATGTCTACCCTAGGTACTGCGGTATACCCCCACGGTCACCTATGTAAGTCCCTAAATTAAAGGCAACTAGGTTGCCAACTCATGAACAATCACTAGGCGGGTATAGTCGATAGCCGGGTGGGCCGCAATGAGCAAGGTATCAAGCCTGAAACCTATCAAGGGTATCGAAATAAAGTGTTTCGGAAGAAAAATGAGGACCTCGAATAGATTCAAGACCCAGGAAGCTCCGTGGCAAATGAGATCAACGAAATCCCAAGACAAGTCCTCTATATGCGTTCCCCACTACGCTTGGTCCGGCTTTGGAGGGGTTATCTTCGCTACCTTTCCGCACGTGACCTCGTGTTTATCCCTTGTATTAGAGGGGGGTCTCGGACAATTTCCATGTTACTGTACTTCTATACTCCTTAGCACAGACTCGTATGTTTTTTTTATATCCTTGAAGAGTTTCCTCTCCAACCTAAATCAAGGCTCTAGCCTAATCTAGTTGATGGACCCTACAAACATAAAGTCTAGTAAATTTTAATTAGCGTTCTTTTTATTGGCTTGATTTACTCAAAAGGGTACGGTAGTGCAACTGATGGTGTTAAGACTCTTTCGAAAAATGATGAAACTTATATGAACACTGGCAAAGAATGATTCTTTTTTTTTTTTGAAATGCTTTTAAGATGAGAAGAAAACAAAACACTATGCTAATTTCTTTTCCTTTTCAAATAACAATGCAAAGAAAATGCCAGGAAAGAAAGAGATCTAACAAATTAAGTTTTTTTTATATTTTCTTCCAATCAAAGTAGACATAACAAAATGTTCTAAAAGAAACTGGGAATTTTTTTTCAAAATGCACCTCATTTTTCTTAAAGTTTCAAGCTAAAAATAAGTTTAAAAAGATAGGAAACACAAAAAATCTTTTAAATGAAAAACAAAGCTATGCTGGAATACAAACTAGGTTAAAACTTCTTATGACAGAGACTAGAAAGAAACAAGAAAAACCTGGGAAGTAAAAACTTGATAGGGAAGAGGATGACTGCCTCCTCAAAACTTTCTAGACAGACACGCGACTGTCACTTCAACAACCAGTGTATGCACGCGGGCTGCCCAAAGACAGGACACGTATGCATGCATGTAGGCCCACTATAGGCCACGTGTGCCTCTGTTTCTCCTCAAAAGAAGCAATACAAGCAGCTATGCTTAGGTAGGGAGTACTGGTATTGAGAACTAGAATCCCTTGAAGACACATAAACTTACTTTGACAGAAAAAGATGCAAGGAAAAAGTTGATCTGAGGTTTTTACTTGACTATGGAATATTCAATCAAAGACCTAGAAGGACCCAGAAGATCCCTGAGAAGGATCACTTCTGCAGGGGAGAGGATGATTGCATCTTCCTGAGAAGGATTACCTGGGTTCTCAAACACGCGGCTAGCATTTCATTGGCAGGCATATGCACGCGGGTTGTGTGAAGGTAGGGTGTGTGTACACACATGTAGGCCTTATACAGGTCGCATGTACCTTTATGAATATCGAAAAGAAAATGCATCCAAGCAAAGAAAGAAGGGATTACTGGTATGGAAGACCAGAATCCCTACTAGCTCAGACTCTTGCAGAAACTCAAAAAAAAGGTGATGAAACCAATTTGAAACTACCAAAAAGTATCCCTAGAAAAACCAAGAGATCCCCAGTATGGTCACCAATTCTGTTGTGAGTGGAAAATTCCCCTACGGACTAGCACTTAGGGTTTTAATCATGCGTGCAAAAAAGAATTAAAGATTCCTACTTTTTACCATCATCCTAGACCTAATCCCCATTATTCTTAAGCAAATACATAGTCAAGAATATCAAGTGAGCATACCTTATTTCCAGCATTTTGATATCGATCCCTCTTCACGCTTGGTCACTCTTTGACTGCAACTCTCCTCCCAAGGCTAACCTGCATTCACAAAAGACAAACAAAGAACTCCACATACATTTGATATACAGATTAATGGGTTAGAGATTTAATCAACATGTACGCAATAAACAATGAAAACCTCATATGGTGGGACAGTAAAAGTACTTCTTTATTATTAACTTCACTAAGGAAACTTACAAAGATGAAGTCGGCCACTACTCCACGAATCTAGTCTTGGGCTCCTCTTTTACTGTGCACCAACTGCTAACACAGTTGTTTCTCTTCTTCGTTGAAATCACAAAATGGTTGTAGAATCTTGGGCAAAGGGGAATATGAATTCGGGTAGAGTTTCTTTACTATGTTTTTTCTCCTTTCAAATGGGACCCCTACCCCTTCTTTTATAGGCTAGAAGGAGCTAGGTATTTGGTCGAATGATTGGCCATGCATGGCCGAAAGGTTTAGTTAACTTTCCCAAAGTTCTGTGTTCCATCAGAAACTTTCTTTTTTTCGTGCTTCTGAAGGTCCATGCGGGCTGTAGTGGGTCAGCTAGCATGGACATTGTAGATGCACGTGGGCTTTAGTGGAGCAGGGTGTGTGGACCTTTAAAAATGGATTTTTTTAGAAGAGTTGTTCAGTAGTGGCTTGGAAAAGAAGGAATATGAGATGGCCTGATGCCAGGGAAGCATGTTTGGTGCAAATTAGGGTTATAACAGATACACTTATGGAATATCCAAGGGTAAGATGCCGTCTAATTTTTAATATTTCATCTTGGTATAGACCATCTATTTTTTTATTTGAACCACATCACCATGAGAGTGTAGAAACTATTCGTTAGGTGGAAAAGGTATAAACCATCATGGTTTTGGATTTCTGAGAGATCTTATGAGAGATCCAAGGGTAATATGCAATCTAATTTTTAATATTTCATCATGGTATCCTTCTATGTCATTATCTTTCTCTTTAACGAGTTGGTTGACCCCAAATTCTATGTCTTTCATAGAAAAAACTTCATACTCTGTAGGAACGTTTGGAATGGTGTCCATGGAATTAGGGGATTTGTAAATATTTTTAAGGTAGGAATTCTATTCCTTCAAGGGAATCACATTATTTTCCTTAGTTCTACTAGTTAGAATTTTCTTCCAAAAATTCTTGATATCAAGTATCGATAGGTGCAAAAGATGCTCCTTTTTTCTATTAATATTGTACCCCTTTTTTTCATTTTAAGTAGGGCTTTGTACATATTTATCTTATCAAGTTGTAAGGACTCCTTAGAATCATCCCTAATGAGTTTCCTAATAATTTTACACTCATTATCATACCAAGGGTTGGTTATTCTATTTTTCTTTTTAAGTGACACCTCCATAGAGAAATTGTTAAAGCAAGTAGAAATTGTTGTTTTAAAATTATAAAATAGGTCTTTGATATTGTCCTTATAAGATACAATATTTAATTCACTATTTTAATCCTTTAAGAAAATATCATCTTTATTTTTGTAAAAAATAAGGTATCTTTGATTATTTGTATTTTCTTCAATGAGGATTTTGTACATGGCTTCTAAAGGTGTTTTCTACAAATTAGTATGGGAGAGATTGAAATATTTTATTTATGACAGACATTGAAATATTTGTTTGTTATTAATATATTTTTTTAAATGTCACCAATTGCATGTTTAACAATAAATAAAATACACATCTCCCCCAATAATGATTTGTAGAAAGCACCTTTATGCACAATAATGAAATGATATTACTATTTTAAATTTTATAATTGAAAATATAAATTTCCACAATTTATTATATTAATATAAAAAATGTATAATATTCTTTTACATCAAGAGGTGCTTTCTACAATCCAATATGGAAGAGATGTGTAATTTAATTTGTAGATGGCTAAGCTCACATATCTCCTAGTTATCCCATATTGGAGTAGAAATTTTTGAGGTTTCTTAGTTTCTTTCCAAATTCATAGAGACTCCTCACCAAAAGAACAATATCATCAGTGTAAAGAAGACCCATGTTGGAGCAGAAATATTTGAGGATTCTTAGTTGATTTCCAAGGTCATAGGGAATCCTCACCATAAGAAGAATATCATTAGCATAAAGAAGAAGAATGATGACTATACTAATGAGAATTGGGTCGAAAAAACTTGCTTCTTCCAAACAATCTTCTAACCTATCATTGTACATGAAAAAAGGGTTGGGAAAAAAGGAAAACCTTGATTAAATCCTATATTATAGTTGATTTCTTCTCACAAGACCTCAATGTTCCTAGACTTAGTAATATCTTTCTCATACAACCTTTCCACAACAACCCTCAACTCGAAAAAGACTTTGAATTCTTCTAATCTATTCAAAAGGTTTGTCATGGACACTGTGTCAAAATATTTTTTAAATTCAATGAAACGAACAAAGGAGTTTTCTTTTAATATTGTGGCATTCCTCCGTAATGATCCTAAGTGTAACAGAGTGGTTCATAATTGAATGATAACTCCTAAATCTATCCCAACCTTTAGCTCTTTTTCTATAGTTTTCTAGCCATATGTTAATCTTCTATTCTAAAGTAATTCCATACAACTTGGCTAAAATGAGGCTAATCATAATAGTCATATAGTTAGAGAGATTTTTTTTATCCACACTTTTAAAAATAAGTACAATGAGGCTTTTCATCTAGAGTTTAGGGAAGCCCTTCTTGAACACTAAATCGAAGAACTCATGTATGTGAGGTATGAGGATAGGCCATCTAATTTTTAATATTTCATCTTGGTATCCTTCTATGTGGTTATATTTCTCTTTTGTGAGTTGGTTGACCCCAAAATCTATCTCTCCCATAGGAAAAACTTCATCCTCTATAGGAACGTTTGGAATGGTGTCCATGGAATTAGGGGATTTGTAAATATTTTTAAGGTAGGAATTCTATTCCTTCAATGGAATCACATTACTTTCCTTATTTCTACCAGTTAGAATTTTCTTCCAAAAATTCTTGATATCAAGTATTGATAGGTGCAAAAGATGCTCTTTTTTTCTATTAATATTGTACATTTTTTTTCATTTTAAGTAGGGATTTGTACATATTTATCTTATCAAGTTGTAAGGACTCATTAGAATAATCCCCAATTACTTTCCTAACAATTTTACACTCATTATCATACCAAGGGTTGGTTATTCTATTTTTATTTTTAAGTGACACCTCCATAGAGAACTTCTTAATGCAAGTAGAAATGGTTGCTTTAAAATTATAAAAGAGGTCTTTGATATTGTCCTTATAAGATATGAGATTTAATTCACTATTTAAATCCTTTAAGAACAAATCATCTTTATTTTTTTTTAAAAGAAGGTATCTTTTCTTATTTGGATTTTCTTCAATGGGGATTTTGTACATGGCTCCTAAAGGTGTTTTCTACAAATTAGTATGGGAGAGATTGAAATATTTTATTTATGGCACACACTGAAATATTTGTTTGTTATTAATAATTTTTTTTAAGAGGTATTTGATTTTAAAGAGTTGGTCCTCTAGTGTGTTGACAAGTTTGATACAGAGAGAAGAGTCATCGAAATACAAGGAAAATTGTTGACTTATTTGTCCCGTTCAATGTTTAGGAGGATGTTGTGACTTCCTGACCCCACTTTTTTATTCAATAGTGTTGAGGTGGATGAGTTTATTAAAGTACATGATATAGGAATAGAGCTTCTCGAAAGTTTCCTCACAAGCCCGAGGAGCGATATTAGTTCTAATCGGGTTGAGGTATGCTATCACATTTATAAATAATTTTCCTACGTATTTTCCAAAATAATTGGACAAGATTCCATGACCTCGGTGTTGAAATATATTGTATCTATTCTTCATCATTCTATTCATGAAAATTCCACGATTGACTAGGCTTGCATCATCTCGAATGAGATTTTTTTTTAGCTGCGGAGCCTAGGAAAGACTAATAAATTCTATATGAATTCATATTTAGTTTTTTTATATCTTATTATCATATATTTGATAATTTTCCCATAGCGAGAAATGTTGACTTCAAGAAAGAACTAGTTAATTTCTGGTACCCAGTGTTATGGAGGCACAAGGTTCCATATCATTTTTACGGAGTATAAAATGGTTTTATGTAAGATTTTAAGAAGATGGTTCATGGTCGTGCCACATCAATGCTATCACTGGAAGTTGCATCATTTTTATTTGAGAACAGAGTTTTTAAATATTTGGAAGAGTTTAGTTTTCTAAGACTGTATGGATTCGAGGGGGAACCCTTTTTATTACCATTTTATGTTTCTGACTGAATTTTTTTCATTGAAGTGTATAGACAGTACAAATATTGGGTACATTTCTTCAATGGGAAAAGGAAAAACCAATTTATTCCACTTACCACAGAACATTGGAGAGATATATGTCAAGCATAACTCTCATTTAGATGAATATGCAATTCGGTTTGACTAGCTCCATTTGAAGGAAGTCCAAGCCATTCAAGGTTTTGATACAAAATATTTGTTTTCTATACACATATTTAGTTGGGTATGCTTCATATTTAAGTAATTTTGTGCAATTTGAAGGAGGGGGATATAACCAGAATATTCCTAAATCATATATTGAGAACACCCTAAATGATATTGAGGTGTTGGCTATCACAAATGAGTACTAAAAGTGAAGGGGTAGAGAGACAACAAATAAAAACTCAAATTCACCTAATGTATCACAAAAAGGTACCTTAGCAAAGACCAAACCTCAAAGTAGTGGTCAAGAACAAAGAAGGTCATTCATTGGAAACTCAGATGATGGTGGAGATAAGGACTCTACCAACAAAACAATTGAAAAACCTCATAGTGTTCATACTTCCACAAAAAGAAAAAGAGAAGTTCAAAAAGAGGGACAAGAATTACCTGAAATTGAAGGGAGTCCCAAAGATATGGAATTTGACGATGTGATAGAAGAGCCCAACTGGAAAGAATAGAGAATGATTTAAACTAGGCTTATTGCTAAAGAACATGATTATCAAGAGCCATATGTATTTGAATAAGAGTCTCTCACTTTCCACCAAATGACCTACCATAAAAATTAAAAAAAAATAATATTTGAAGAATTGAACTTGAAAAACAAAAAGGTTTTGAAGAGGTGGAAATCAAATATTGATTTTCATGCGGTTCCACCCTCGAAAATCGTATAATTTCGTGATGCAACTACAGAATCCTTGAAGGAATCTATATATGATATAGAAAAATAAAAGGTGGTATTAAAATAAAGAATAAAGGAATTAGAAAAATATATGATCTGAAAACATTTATTTGTCGAGCCCATCACTGCAATAAAACCAATGTGCAGTCTTGAATATGTACCAGAAACTAGTTCCATATTAAAAGGTTCATTGATCTTATTAGTGGTTGTAAGAAAATACATTGGAGAAAGTATTAAGAAAATAATAGCCGTAATTCTTGACATATGGGAATTAGCACAAAGCTCAACTAATTTGTCAACAAGGGTTTTTCACTTCAAAGAGTATCTCCAAAAATACTTGGAAAGCGATGAAGGATTCTACATGGAAGCAGATGGTACATTTGCAATGAAGGTTTAAAGTTTAGGAAAGCTACATAGAAGAGATCAAAACCTTCCCTCTAAGAGTCGCATGAAACAAATCAATTATTGTTGGCTAAAGAGAATTAAATGCTTAACATAATTTTTGTCTAAGTGTGATGTCATTAACATTACAATAGGTGATATATTCTTAAAACTTGTTGATTTGACTAAGGAATTAGAGGGCCCACATTTAATAATGGGTACAATACTTTTATCAAGGGAGAAAATACAAGAACAATTGGAAGGCTTAAAAGTTGCCTAGGCCAGTGAATTTAGTTATTCAATTGAGTTCTCTAAAGAAGAAATAGAAGTATGGTTAGAATGGTATGTAAACAAGAATGAATACATTGAGGACATACTCCATTCGTTAAGCCTTGATTTAAGAGAACTAGAAAACAAGTTATTTGAAAATAAGATCGAATATGAGATAATGATTGCTCCAATGAGGGATTACATTGAATAATGGTTAATGAGGGTCTTAGTTAAAATAACAAAAATAGGTCAGGGTGAGTACAAGTTAATAACATTTTCTCATGATGCATCAGTGGCAATAAAACATGGAAAATCATTCTCTGTTAACTTGGAGGGATTACTCAAGATACTTTTACAATGAATTTGAATATGGCGTAAAAATATTAAACATGGGAAATTGAATTAGCTTTCCGAATATACAACTTTAATTCATACAAATTGTGAATAACTATGTGAAATTTGATTTTTTATAACAATGGTATGTTATTATTCCAGCAAAATATAAGTTATATGCCTTTCTTCTTACAGGTGTTCAGTACTTTCATGATGTAATTTCTTTCCAAAAACTTGTATAATTGTAGAGAACTCATTTTTCTAGTGCTATGTATTTTTGGAAATTTACAATATTATATATATATATATATATATATATATATAT
>SNQJ01S0088317.1:0-33502 GCA_010110895.2 Picea sitchensis
ATTGAGGATGGCTTCCTAGGAAAAGAAAATTGATTTCTCCCTTGCATAATTTTTGGGAAGAAGAGATCTCAAGAATTTAATAGAGGAGTGAATATTCCCAACAGGGAATAGAAATTGAATTCACTATTGGGTAAGATGGATTGCCCTACCATAGTTTTTTTAATGTGAACAAACTAGAATAAACTCTTAGGTTTTTTTGGATGATGGGAAAACAAAACTCACCACAAAGAGAGCATATTGGGTTCGTAAGGCATTGAAGGTTGGTTTGGGAATTACCCATCTTATGTAGGATAGAAGAGGGAATCAACCTTCCACATGAAGAAAGAAAGTTGAGCTTTTGTGCATAAAGAGGGACATTGATTTGGATTATGTACAGAAAAAAATGAATATAGAAATAACAAGGAAAATACCACAGAGATATCACAAAGAGCACAAACTAGCAATATGAAAAAAAACACAAACTAGCTAGAATGGTGGTAGATTATCTTTGAGAAGAGATATGTCAACTTATCTTATTCACAAAAGGCCCATCATAAGAAGTTGAAATTTCCTTTTAACATAAAGTCTAAAACCCTGAGAGACAAAAACCCTATGATCCAAAATCCTAACCCTAATAGATGAGGTGGCAAAAAAACATAGGCCTTGAGAAGTCTAGTTTTGCATACATCAACTTCAATTGAAATAGTCTTTTCACTTGACATAACTAGAAAGATGACAATGATTTCATGATGCTTAAAGGCATGACCAACAAATTCCTTCAACATGGTATTCGATTGGATAAGGTCTAGAGAAGATAAGGTTCACCAACAAGAAAAAGAGATAATGCAAGTGGAGGATCCTTCATTAGCACTGTATCTAAATATGTTGTTCCTGTATGAAGATACTTGGATCTAGAAATAAATGTGGTGAGGAAGCATAGCCTAACTTTGGTTAATTTCAAATGTAATCAAACAAATGTCTGAGGGATCAACTTCTCCAATTATGGTCAACAATGCTTTGCGTTGCACATGGAAAATCTGAAGGACCTCTAGGGTAGACATAACAAAAGGTACTTGAGCCAAATCTTCAACAATACTATAATTGTGAGCAACTCGGGCATTGGGGTCATGCGTAGACCTGTGTAAGACACATGTTTGGTGGGGGAAAGAACCATATCATTGGTTGGCTTCTCTATCTACAGAGATCCACCTGGCTGGGATTGTAATACCCCCAAATGGTAGTTGTATATACGGATGTATATCTGTTCGTATAGGCTAGTGAGCCAAGATGTTTTGGGACAGAGTCCCTTGGATGTGAGGATGTTTAATCTAGGGAGTCTATGTGATATGATCCCGGTGAGCATGTAAGTTGTGGTTGGTGAGTCAAGATTTGTATTTTGTAATCACACTATCAAAATTAATAAAATGCATCACTATTGCATACATGAGGATGGGAAGAGTATGGGGGGCTAGGACTCCATGAGAGGGAAAGGGGACTAAGGGGATTATGAGAAGGGATTATGTTGGGGGGTTAAGGAAAAGAAATATAATAATGTTATATTCCTAAAATTCTTAAGTCTTTATGTGTTATGATTATCCTAAGTCCATAATGAAGGGAACATATTACCAAGTGGGGGATAAGGGAGTTCCTTGGATGACATGTGTCACAAAATGTACGTGCAAATATAATGTTGAGTCTTAGTGGATTTTTAAGGGGGTGTCAATCATTCAAGATGTGGCTAGTTTGAGTAGGGGTTTGTGTTCCCTGTTGTGAGTTGAACTAGATAAATAATGGAGCTGAAAAATGTTGTGGAGGTAACCCTATAAATCCTTGGTGTTTTGGGTGTGAAGAAGAAGGTTGTCATGCCTATGGAGAATTTTTCCTAGAGAGGCGAATTTGTTAGGATAGTTTATCTATGTGTTGGCCTTGTGGGTGTTGGAAAAAATACTTGGAAGAAGCCATGTATTCTAGGTGTCACAAAGCTTCGATACTTCATGGCTAGCTTGTTGTTGAAGCCTTGGAAGGGAAGTGGTATAGCTAAAGGAATATTGAGCAATGAAGGGGTACACTTACTTGGGTGGGACATGCTATGGGGTGGAACTATTGTTGGAGTTGGTGAAATTGGCCTTGTCCTATGTTGTGTGTTTTTAGACCTTAGTGGGACTGGTGAAAGTACCTTTTCCCTATTGGAGTCATAGTCCTGGCTCAAGGGTGACTTGTTGTTGAGGTTTGAAATAATAGTGTCTATGACTGGGTGGAATGTCAGAGGTTTGTGGCCAGTTGGTTCTTCTTTTAAAGATAAGTGTCATGTCTTGAATTCTTAGTTTCTTAATTAATGTGTTATTTTTCCATCGTGTTTAATCACTGGATCGCATCTTGCATTGATGAATGCTTAACATGGATAGTTATGACTGTACATGAATTATGCATGGTTTTGTTTGTTTGTTGGATTGCATAATTGTATTTTATGCAGGGAAGATTATACATATCCATGACGAGAAACATAATGATGGTATTATAATGAAATTATATAGAAGCGTGCCTTAGAATGGAGGTTGGAGATGCTACAAATTGGTATCAAAGCTATAAAGTGAGTAGTGTGCCTCAGTAAGGGTGTTGGGGATGTTGCAAATAAGTATCAGAGATAGAAAGTGGGTAGAGTGCATACACAAGGGTGTTGGGGACATTATAAATTGGTATTAGAACCCAAGTTACAACACTTAGGATGCATGGGCCGAGAAACATGCCAAAATTAAATAATTTACAGAGCCTTCATGGTGAAATTGGGTACGATTGAGCACAAATTCCAATTTCTGCAGTGGAACTCAGTGAGAAAATCGATGTGAGAACATCAAATTGTTGGTGAAAAGTTCAATTTGTCTTCCCAAAGCCTAAAATTATCTATGGTAAGTTGAGTTTCAGAGCTTCCATAGTAGCCGAGAGAAGAATTTTTGAATTTTGGGCATTTTTGGAAATTTTTGAAAAATTGAAATTATGGAAAATTGGGGGGTTTTCGTATGAATGACATTAGGATGACATGGGAGTGATGGCTGGCGGCTAGAGGAAAGGTGGTGGTCCAATGGAGAGACACAAGTAATCCCCTATGCTGACACATCATACCTTGGGACCCAGGGGTTGGATGGTGGAACCTGGAGGGAGGAACCAAGACCACCCAAAAATCTGAATATTTGAAGGTTCTTGAAAAAGGGCCTTTTGGAAAAACATTGATTCCTAGATTTTGGATATGGAAGCTAGCGACCAGAACCTTTGAATATAACTATGACCCAAGGAGTGGGGTCGGTAATGGAACCTAGAGTGAAACCCCTGATCCAGATAGTGAACATCCAAGATTTTTGAAAGGAAGACTTTACTAAACATCCAGATTCTAGATGAGGGCCCCATCAGAGACAACGAGCCAGTGTAGAACCAAGACTCATCAGAACATTGTGAGTTGGTGAGATCATGGTGAGGTAGATTCTACATGGTGATGACATGGATACAACATGGCACATTTATGGTGGTAGAGCCTCATCAGAATACCATGGTAGAAGTCAAAGGAAAATCTCTAAATAGTGGATATCTGCATGTTTGAGAAATTTTGGATCTGGATATCCGAAAATTTGGAAATCTAAAAAAATTGTGAAATTCCATTTTTATAAAATGTTGGATCTTGGATCTCTGATGTTGCGTCAAAATATTCCATGTAGAGAACGGTGACACGTCAGTTACTGAGTTGGATGCCATGTTAGAGGACATGTCATCCTTTGGTGTTAGAAGTGTCATGTTAACATGCCACATCATCATGCCATGCAGAGTACATGTCGGCCTTTGGTTTCATAAGTTCCATGTAAACATATCGAGTCAACGTGCCACATCATCATGCCATATTAGAGGACATGTCAGTGGAATGGACTCATCAGTAGGCAATGGTGGAGGTCGGGTGGTCGGAACCAGGAGGTGGAACCAAGATCATCTAGAAATCCAGAAGTTCTCAAAAATATATTTTTTGAAAAAAATAAGACGTTGGATATCAGATCCCCAATGCCACATTGATAGGGTCACTTAATGCCACATCGTCGTACACGTGTCCCTCCACATTATCCGGTGACCATGTTAGCATCCACCGGATGGCCGAAGAACATAGGGCACACATCTTGAGTGATATGGATGGTCAATATTTAATCTCTGAAAAACCCTAGTGGTGGAACCAAGGACATCCGAAGATCCAAAATCCAGGGTTTCCAATAAAATAAGTTTTGTAAAGGTCCATATGTCGAATGTTGGAATGCTTTGGTGAAACCCGAATATCTATAAATCTAATATTTTAGTAAAATGGACATATTCAAAACATTGGATTCCATATGTAGAACCTTGACCACGGTGGAACCATAAGCCTCAAGGTGAAAGGGGAAGATGACATGTAGGTGGACATGGAGTTTGTTAGCATAGGGGCAGACCCAGGGTTCAACTCTAACAACGCACCAACAAGCCCTAACTACTGTCCCTTTAAGAAACACATGCAAAGCAGATGTAGATTCACCCAAAGTAGCTATAGGGGGTTGAAGGACACAGGTGTCTACAACTAGAGGAAATGCAAGTGGATCCAAGGAAACAACACAATGAAAACTAGTTACTCTTACCAAGCATAAACCTACTTCACACAGTTATATTCCATATATAACATAATAATGCAATAACAAAATAACAGAAGTTAAAAGAACACAACATCAACCACAGAGACACAAAATATATGTGGTTCACCCTCTCCCTAGGGCTACGTCTACAAAACTGTGTTTATTGATATTATATGAAAGCATACAGTTCTATCTGTGCTCTTAGCTTGCATATCTCTCTCTCTTTCTCTTCTTCTCTCCCCTCCCTGTGAACCCAACTGCAGGGTGGATCTTTGCACCCAACTACAGATCCTACAATACTAGAAGGTTCTCACACTCAACACTTCTCTCTCGCACAATACACAATAGTATCCACAACAAGGATCACCCACAATAATCACGAACAACCAACTCTGAACGAACCCATCCCAGGTCCTTTAGACCTTTATTTGTACACTACAATAACAAACATCTAGGTGTTTAAAAACCTAGATACCAAAACCCTAGGTGTCTAAAACCCTAGGTCAACTTGACCTGCTTTTTCCGGGCTTCGCCAACCTGACTTTCCCTTCTTTCCCGCGAGGTTATCCAAAGCATCCATTGGTGGATTTTTTTTCTTGCTAAGTTGTCCACGATCCATATTTATTTCTTATTTGTCTTCCTCAATCTTCTCATCCAACGAATCATTTTCCCTTCGCTCGTTTTCTGCTTCTCTAATCACTTCGACCCAATCTCAACTGATGTGTTTTTCGCGCAGTTCGTACTTCGCCTTTTCTTTTCATTTTTCTTCGCTTTCTTTCCTAATCCATACCCAAGGGCCAAAAGGCCCCCAACACTCACCTATGACTCATCCCGAGGCATTGTAGGTCTGAAATTTCTATTTTTCTTCGACTTCAGGTTTCGCAGAGTGGCTTGTGCTTTCTTCTCTATCCTTTCCCACCATGTGCAGACTGTGTTTTCTGTGTCTGGTACCCATTTTCAACTGCACCTGGTACCTAGACCCTTCTCCTTTTTCTTTTACTGAGAGCTATGAGGAAGATGGTTGTCATAGTACAATTTCAACCGGCTCCCATTCACTAAACCTTGCTTCCATTCTCCATTCAATGTATTCAATTGCACAACTCCTCCTTCTATAACATAGGAAACCTCATATGGCCCAAGACAATGTGTGCTGAGATTCCCTGGATGCTTCATGAACTTGATGTCATACACCAATACCAGATCTCCTTGCTTAAAGGCTTTCTTCTTGATGTGTCTGTCATGGTAAGCCTTCTCTCGTTCCTTCTGTACCTACTGATGAAATCCTGCAATAAACCAGTCTTCCTCCAGTTCGACCAACTACGCAAGACTCTATTGAACAACGCCAATTTCATCCATATATGTAAAGGCTACAATTCTTAGACTAGGAACCAAGTATTCCATAGGTACAACTGCTTCAAGACTGTAAACCAACTTAAAGGGAGTCTGTATTGTCACCTTGTTGCAAGTAGTTCTATAGGCCCATAATACTGCTAGTACTCTCAAATCCCAATCATCCTTGTTAGCACTGCAAATATTCATCAGCGTTGTCTCCAATATATTATTGAAAGCTTCGACTGTACCATTCACTTGTGGATGGTATGGAGTGCTCTTCTGATGATGAACTACAAATTCCTGAGTCAAGGCTTCAGTGGTCTTATTAATAAAATGTGTGCCTTGATCGCTCATAAGGATCTTCGGGCATCCAAACATGGTTATGATAACATCAAATATGAACCATGCAACTGTAGTTGCACTACAGTCCTTGAATGCTCTTACTTTTGCCCATCTGTTCAAATACTCTGTCGTAGTGATTATATATTGAGCTCCTATGCACTTTCCTGGTGGGTTGATAGGTCCTACGAAATCAATGGCCCATTTCTCAAATGCCTGTAAGGTTAGTTGGGGTGCTAAAGGAATCTCATCCCTTCTAGAAGGTTTCCCAACTTGTTGGCATACATCACAGGCTTTGTAATATTCCTTCGCATCTTTTTGTAAAGTAGGCCACCAAAGGCCATCTCTAAGAATCTTCTGCTCTGTTTCTTTTCCAGCATAGTGTCCTCCCGCGATGCCTTCATGTGGTTCTGCTAGAATCAATGGTCTTTCTGCCTCCATAACACATCTCCTCAATATCTCATGAAGTCCCATATTATATAGTTGTTCAACTATAAGTGAAAAATCTACAGCACGAACTACCAACTGTTTTTTTTGAAGGACTGTATATTCATGAGGTGTCATTCCTATTGACAAGAACTGAGCTATCTCAGTGAAGTGATCATCCACTTTTCTTATGGCAAAAAACTGTGCATCTGGTAGTGTATCCTCCAGACTAGTAGGTTCTTCTCCATGCTCTAATCTAGACAAGTGATTAGGTCCCTTGTTCATTCTCCCTGGCTTGACCACAATCTCAAAATCATATTCCTGGAATAGAAGTAGCCATATACATATTCTTCCCCCCAACACTGGCTTTTTGACTAGGTATTTCAACGTCGAGTGATCAATGAACATATTGAAGTGTCCTCCCAACAAGTAGTGACTAAATTTATGGAGCACATACACCATGGCTAAACCTTCTCTTTCAGTTGTAGTGTAATTTATCTCAGTTGTGGAGAGTTTCCTACTAGCAAAAGATAACAAATGATCAATATATCATGCTCCTGGTTGTGCTAGCACTGCTCCTAATGCAATAGAGGATGCATCAACATGCACATGAAATTCCTTACTCCAATCTGGGAAAACGAGAATGGGCACAGTGACCATTTTCTATTTCAGTGTGTCGAAGCTCTGCTGGCATTCTTCTGTCCATTGAAACTGACAATCTTTCTTCAAAAGATTCTCCACGGGTGTTGTAATCTGTACATATCCCTTAATGAAATTCCTGTAGTATCCTGTATGTCCCATCGTAGTGTGCAACTGTCTAACTGAAGTAGGAGGGGGTAGATCAACAATAATGAAAATCTTAGATGGATCTACCAACAATCCTTGCTTACACACAATATGGCCTAGCATCACTCCAAAGGGTGAAAAGAAGATGCACTTCTTCAGGTTCAGGGCAATGTGACATAGCCCACACTTATCCAATATTAGTCTTAAACATTCAATATGATTTTGCAATAAGCTAAAAACAGTCCAATAATCAAAATATGCTTCCAAGAATTTATGTAGAAACTCCTTGAATGCTTCGACCACCACCCTAGAAAATATGGTTGGTGCATTCTTCAATCCTAAAGGCATCACTGTGTACTGGTAGGAACCCCATTCTATTGCAAATGTGGTCTTATGGCGATCTTCCTTGGCAATCCTGATATGGTGATACGCTGAAAATCCATCGGTGAAGGCGTAAACTTTCTTTCCTCCCACATTATCTAACACTTTGTCAGTAAATGGTGTAGGGAATAGATCATGTAAACATGCATCATTTAGTTTCCACAAGTCTACATAGATTCTAATCTCTCCTGTTTTTTTGTCTTGAACCACCATAGGGATAATCCATTCTGACTCTTCAACAGGTTCTATGATTCCTACTTCCAACATTCTGTCTAGCTCAATCTTGACTTTCTCCTTATATTTGGGATTCAATTTGTAGGGTCTCTACTTCACTGGACTTACATATGGTTTCAATGGGATCTTCATCTCTCCCATGGGCCCTTTAATTGCCTTCATATCAGTGAAATTGGTTGGAAACAAGTCTTGATATTCATGCAGTAATTCTGTGATCTTGTCAATAGTGGGCTCATCCCAATAATCTCCAACATTTGCGAGATTAGGCGCTTGCTTTGTTCCAATGTTAACTTTTTTTATTTTAATTAGCTATCCAATAAAAGGTAGTTCAACTCCTGTTCCTTCTATGTCTTTATGTCCTTATGTTTCTGTGATGTTCACATTCATAGGATCATCATCTTCATCAATATTGATGTTGTAACAACCTTGCAACTTCTGAAGAGGCGCAACCCATTCATCTTCTTCTTTCTCAACAGGGTGGGTAGGTGCCTCCTCAAAGATCCTCTGTCTTACAACTTGTAACGCTTGATCTACTTTGGGTATTGAATTTCAACTGAAAATGTAGCTATAAAGTTCTGAGTCATACCGTGCCAATCTATAGTGGTGAGGCGCAATTCTGCTTGCAGATACCAATTAATAAGCATTGTATCCAAAGTGTTGATGAATTTATGTGCCCACTATTCCTGAGGGATGTTGCTCTAGGCATCCTCACAACTTCACACATGGTCCTTCGGGAAACTCTGACCTGTGTATCGAACTTTGCACCCTTCTACTTGTTCTGAAAAGCGCACTGTCATCAAAGTACGACATTTCATCTAGTCCACGATGTTCTTTTTGTGTGTTCCCCATCATCTTACTGGAGTTTCTTTCAAAGCTTCATCCAGTGCCAACAACCTTTGTTGTGCTGGTACAATTTCTTCAAATTCCAACAAAAAATATTCTAGATGATTTAAACCATCAAAGGTGGGTAGATTACTTCCTTTTGTTCCGATCCAATGAACTTCCTTGGTCAATCTAGCACATCTCCATGCAGAAACTTCATACATTTTGTTATGCCAGTTCTCTAGTGCTTCTTCTGAATCTGATGAACATGCGCTATCACTTCGCCAACTTAAATTCCCATCCATTATAGGATTAATGTAATCCTGATTTCTTGCTGCCAATTTATATATATTATCAATCTCATAAGCATGATCTTCTTCTCTAATGGGTTTTGTATATCTGTGACCTTCATTAGGGTCAAGAGGTGCAATGACCCTAAGGTGATGTGTCATTCTTATTTTCTTCAAGTCAACCATAGTAGAATTATTGAAATCCCAATCAATTCCTAACAACGAAGGATAAGGACAACTATCATCAACTATCTCAATCACCTCAAAGTCCACAAACGTCCTTACCCTGTCGATTTCCACAGGGACATGCTACAGCCTTCCAAAGGGGGTTACTGCCTGCTGATTAGCCATCCTAAGCCTGATAGGGGAGTAAATAAACTTAGGTTTTCCCATCAAGGCCTAGGTCTGCTTCGTCATAACATTGACTTCTGACCCTAATTCAAGGACCACATAATCTATATCATAGTATTCAATATGAGCATTAAGGTATAGTTCCTTATTTGTCCTTATCTTTCTAGATACTTGATGTACTGCTCTGTTTAGCAGGGGGTCTATCCTACCTATCTCATACTGTTTGATCAAATTTTGTAGTTCGTGTACAAATCTTTCATCCTTAATCAATTTAATTCAAGTACATAAGGATTCCATGAGATTTATTACCTCTTTTCCTTCTCCAAGCGAAGTAGAATGATCGAATGCCAGAGGCATTCCACATTCTCTCACTTATGGTTGTGTCTTTGATGAAGAAACCTGATCTTTTCCAAATTATTTTCTTGCCTCTTCAAATATTTGATTTTCTTTTCTAGAATCAAACTCTTGTGTCTTCTTTGTAGCTCTTATGACCCTTGATTCTTATGTATTCTTCCTTGGGGTCACTCTGTCTTCTCTTGTAACAGTTCCTCCTCTAGTGATAACAATGACTCTAGGATCCTCTCTGCAAGGTTCTACTGATATGAGTTGTACTTGCTGGTTACCTCCTCGTCTCTCCTAAAGTTTGGCTAAAAACACAGGACAATGTTCAATTCCATGTTCAAATGAGTTTCAATGGCTGCAATTGGTACAAGGGTTCTGACAGTCCCTTTCCAAGTGTCCTGGTTGTGCGTAGTTATAACAAATGATATGACCTCGACCTCGACCCATGCCTCTTGCTCATCCTCTTCCTCTGAATCCACCACAAGGATTGAAGTTTCCTCTTCTTGGAGAGTTATACTGTGTAGTATTTCCTTCCTGCTGTACTTCTCCTTGTATCCTATATGTGTCTCTTGATCTTTCATGCAAGAGATCATAAGCCCTACAATATTTCTCATCATGCCCCACAGATTTACAGAATGTGCAATAAAAATTTGTAGGTGTCTGAACATATTTTTTCATGTAATAGCATTCACCAGGGTGATGTTTATTTCTACATACCTCACACCAAGGTAGATTAAATTTCTTCAAAAGGCTCGAAGATCTAGAAGCCAAGTATTCATGAAATAGGGGACAATTCTCCTTATCATGGCCTTCTGATTTGCATCTGATACGCCATATATCTTCTCTTTTATCTTTTCCCTTGTATTTCTTCATCTCTTTGAACTTCATAGATAAGCTAGTTAGCTGACTCAAAATTTGACTCATACCTGAGTTGGATTCTCCCATAGGGGTTGATTCTAATTTCATCGCGATCTCCAATGCCTTATCCTACAAAGCGATCTTCTGTTGCATCAGAGGGAATCTGATGTGTGGTAGGAGGGAAACAATGAACCATTCCTTGTTCTTCTCATCTGGGATATGAAAACTCAACTAACCTATTAAGGTCTTAAACCTCTGATCAAACTCCCAAATAGGTTCAACTACTCTCTTCTTGATTTATTTCAGTTCTGTAATGCACTATGAATCCGACTTGGGTTTCTTGAATTCTGTGCTCAACGCAATCTTGATCTTGTTTAGTGGTTTAGGCTATGCAAATCCAAGAACAAACTTCATGTACCAGCTCAGTGCATGGTCTCTCAAGGTAGTACTAAATTCAGCTCTCTTAACTACTTCATCACTGACATTATTAATACTCCACACAACTTCACATAAAAACCAGTGCTGATCAGGATCTTCAGATCCATCTCCTCTAAAGATAGGTAGCCTCATTTCATCTGCCATAGATCTTCCTAGGTTTCCTAATTGAGTATGTACTGAACTGTTGGTAATAGTGCTCTGAGTGCTCTAGTAACTCTGACTACTCTAGTTACTTAATTCTTCTAAAACAATAGGAGGATTAATAGTACTTACTTTGACAGTCGACACAGTTCCTGAAGTTTATGACTCTTCTTGGCGAGGTTCTTTAGTCT
Source organism: Picea sitchensis (assembly GCA_010110895.2). Lineage (NCBI taxonomy): Eukaryota > Viridiplantae > Streptophyta > Pinopsida > Pinales > Pinaceae > Picea > Picea sitchensis. The sequence continues at coordinate 11,545 of SNQJ01S0088317.1, forward strand.
TCCCTTCCTCTGCCCTAGCGGACTATGAATGTTCCTCATTCAATAACTCCTCTTCTTCTCCACTGTATAACCCTTCATCTTGTGTCAGTGGCTCATGGCTCTGCTCAAACATGATTACCAAAGGAACTTCTCTAAATGATCTAACACTGCATGTGTGTCCAACCTATGTGTCGTTGTTGATGTATGAGTTCTTGAAGATTATCCTTTTGATCTGACCAACTACTGTATCTTCAGTATGTTCTTCTCATGCAATAACATCTTGATCTTCAACTTCAAAAAGTGTAAAAAATTTCCTCTAGGTCCCTTAAAGAAATATCTCTTTGCTTGGCTACATGACTCTACTCTATCAATATAAAACTCGATGATGTACCCTCCAATAGTACTATCGAACCAATGATCTACTACTCTTGACACAATCTTATCAACTCTCTTGACCTTCTTGATCAACGCTGATGTCCAAACCACATGTGGTCTAGATCTGATCTCAAACTGGGTATCTACTAATCTGGATAACCACTCTTATAGCTCCTTATGAATTCCTCCAAAGAAAATCTCGTGTATATCAGTAAAGATATACCTTCCCAACTATTCTTCTGTACTAACCTTAGGGTTCTTGTTCTGGGCTTCAACGAAGTCCTTTTATTGTTCTTCTATCCACTTGTGAATCTTTGTCTTCAATGGAAACCAACTTGACATTCCCTCAAGAAGATCCTGGTCCCGACAACGAAACCATTTGTTGGCACAGGGGCAGACCCAGGGTTCAACTCTAACAACGCACCAACAAGCCCTATCTACTGGCCCTTTCACCAACACCTGTGAAGAAGATGCAGTCTCACCTGAAGTATTTATAGGGGGTTGCAGGACACATATGTCTACAACCAGAGGAAATGCAAGTGGATCCATGGCAACAACACACTGCAACCTAGTTACTCTTACCAAGCATAAACCTACCTCACACAGTTATATTCCAGATCTAACATAATAATGAAATAACACAATAATAGAAGGTAAAATAACACATCATCAACCACATAGACACAAAATATACGTCGTTCACCCTATCTCTAGGGCTACATCCACAGAACTGTGTTTCTTGATATTATATGAAAGCATACAGTTCTATCTGCACTCTTAGCTTGCATATCTCTCTCTCTTTCTCTTCTTCTCTCCCCTCCCTGTGCACCCAGTTGTAGGGTTGATATTCACACCTAGCTGAAGATCCTACAATACCAGAAGGCTCTCACACTCAACACTTTTCTCTCACACAATACACAATAGTATCCACAACAAGGATCACCCACAATAGTCACAAACAACCAACTCTGAACGAACCCATCCAAGGTCCTTTAGACATTAATTTATACATTAAAATAACAAACCTCTAGGTGTCTAAAACCCTATATACCAAAACCCTAGGTGTCTAAAACCCTAGGTCAACTTGACCCTCTTTTTTCGGGCTTCGCCAACCCATCTTTCCCTTCTTTCTCACGAGGTGCTCCAAAGCATCCATTGGTGGCTTTTTCCGCTTTCTAAGTTGTCCATGATCCATATTTATTTCTTATCTTTCTTCCTTTATATTCTCATCCAATGACTCATTTTCCCTTACTTTGCTCCTTCTTTTCTGCTTCTCTGATCACTTCGACCCAATCTCAGTCGATGTGTTTTCTGCGCAGTTCGTACTTCACCTTTTCTTTTCCTTTTTCTTCACTTTCTTTCCTAATCCATACCCAAGGGCCAACAAAGTTCCAAGTGGATGCCATCATTGGGAATATGTCAACAAGGGAAGGTGGATCAACTTGTGCCAGATGGCAGTGAATATAGTGGGACTCATGCTCGAAAAGGAGAACCATCCGAAAATCTAGAAATCAAGGATTTCCAAAAAAGGGATTTTTTCAAAAGTTTCAGATTCATGATGTTGAGATATCCAGAATATATGTTGGGGCCAGATATTTGGAAATTTTGAAAGTGTTATATGGCTGAATATCAAGTATTTTGGAAAATATAGATATTTGCACTTGTGTATCTGTGAGGTGGTTGAGCCATACATCCAGCATGGAATAGGTGGATGACAGGGAAACAATGGGGTAGGACACATGTCATGCTGCCACATTGATCAACATGTGTCATGCCACGACAATAGAGTGCCACATCATTAGGATGCCACGTTAACAAGGCTATGTTATAAAATTTAAACTTTTTTGTCTAAATTTGGGAAAATAGTAGAAACATCAAACAACCATAAATTTCTACTCAGAGCTCAAAATTGAGAAAATGAATAGTCAATACCAAATGGAAAGCTAAGGAAGAGAATAATCAATTTTTTCACCCATATTTCAGAGATTGGTAGCAAATTCCATCAACAAGTTAGAAGGCTTCTAGTGGCATTCCAGGATTGTTAATGAGGTGTAAATTTTCTGGTTTTGTTTTCTTTTATGTCTAAACTAATAGATATTATGTTGGTTAGACATTTTGCAAACTCAATTTACATGCAGATCAATTCAATATGAAGATCAATAAGATAAAGGATACTCATGAGGATGAAGTCAGGAAACTGAATGCCAGCTTTGGAATTGCTAATATTGAATCCAATGGGCACATATAAGGAAGAATTTGAAGTATTGATCTAGTGGAGATGATAAAGAGTTTGCAAAGGGATGTGTTGAGCTACAAAACTGATAATCAGAATCTTATGAAATCTCAAGAGGAGAAAAACAACATCAACACCAAGTTGTTGTAGAGTTTGGACAACTTACATAAGAATATGGATAAGGAAGAAGATTCAAGGAAAGTAGAGGATCACAACTTTCATGCCAGAATAGAATAATCTAGTAGTGTTGGTAGACATCAACATCACTCACCAAGACACTCAGTTGCAAGAATAAGAAACAATCCAAGTATATCTCGTGTCAAAAAACATAAGAGGAGGAATGGAGTGAATGAAATACAAGGGGAAATAAGAAAAGTCAAACCTCCTTGTTTTGATGGCGAGCACAAGAAGGATGAATATGTAGAGGCATGGTTGCTAGGCATGAGGAAGTATTTCCAATTGTATAATTATTCATCACATGCAAAAGCCAAAATTGCAATTTACTAGTTAAAAGGGAAAGAATCAATGTGGTGGGACCAACTTTTGCATGTCAAGCACATTGATGAAAAGAAGTTAACCTAGAGGTAGTTCAGAAAGTATTTCTAGAGGAAATATTTGTCCTAGGGATATTATGAAAAGAAGATGAAGGAGTTATTTAAAATCATTATTGGGAGCATGACTATGGATGAGTATGAGAAGCAATTTCTAGATTTTTTGAGGTATGATGACTTCATCAAGGATGATCAAGTCAAGATGCAAAGATTCTTGAGTGGGATACCTTCAATATAAAGTGATAAGATACAACATAATGAGCCCAAAACATTGGAAGAACCCATAAGGAGAGCCAGGTGCCTTTATGACCAACATAAAAGAGGATCAAACTTTCAAAGAGTTTGGGTTGATAGGAAGAAAAGAAGGACCTGGAAGAGAAGGAAAGGGTTTAAGACACCCTTCCTCATAAATGATCCACAGGGGAAGCCAACATAAAATGAGTCCAAGATGTTAGATACTTTATGAAAAAGGCCAAGACAACAACGCATTAAATGGTTGGGATGTGAGGGGGATCACATGTACACAGATTTCCATCACATAGTAGAAAGGAGAATTCTGCACAACATATAAGAGGCTAAGAGCAGGAGCATGCCCAATATTTATGCATCCCTAGACATTAAGCAAGCTGAATTTTAGTCTCTTATTATTGAATTTGAAGGTAATATTAACAACCATTCCATATAAATTTTAATTTATTAAGGAGCTATCCATATTTATATTGATCCTAAACTTGTGGAAATATTTCACTTGCAAACAACCAAGCATGGGAAATAATGGTTAGTTAATCTAGATACATGAACTAAGAGAAGAATCCATGAATTGGTTTAGGACTTCCCATTGGACATGGATGGACTTAACACAAAAGAAAATTTAAATATCATACCATTAGGTTCCTATGATTTCCTAGTTGGTGTGGATTGGATGGATAAGCATGATGTTGTCCTAGAATACTACAACAAGGAATTCACTTGTCTTTATGAATAAATAAACTTGATATCATTGCAAGGCATCTTAATATAAGTGACAGTCAGAGAAATTTCAGCTAGGTAGATGAAAAGAAGTGTGAGGAAAGGATGTCAAATTTATGCAGTTCACATGGAAAAGATATATAAGGATAAGGTGCCTCGTTTGGAAGAATTTATAGTCTTAGGAGAGTTTGAATATGTATTTGGAGAAATAACAAGTTTACCACCTAAGAGAGAGATATATCTATCCATAAACTTAATTCCAGGAGCAACTCCAATATCCAAGACACCTTACAAGATGAGCACACCAAAGCTAAAGGAAATGCAAATGCATCTTGAAAAGATGTTGAAGAAGGGGTACATATGCCCAAGTGTTTCACCTTGGGGTGATCTAGTGCTATTTGTAAAAATGAAGGATGGAAATTTATGGTCGTGGATTGATTTCAGGTAGCTAAATAAGGTGATTGTGAAGAAAAAGTATCCTTTACCAAGGATAGATGATATTTTTGATCAGTTGAAAGATGCCAAGATATTTTCCAAGATTGATCTTAGGTCAAGATATCATCAAGTAAGGATCAAAGAAGAATATATTAAGAAGACATATTTTAGAACCAGGTATGGCCGTTATGAATTTGTAGTGGTGCCATTTGGGTTGTCAAATGCACTAGTTGTATTCATGTGTATGATGAATGACATTTTCAGAAAGTACTTGGATAAATTTGTCATTGTTTTTCTGTATGACATACTTGTTTACTCTAAGTTTGAAGAAGAACATAAGAAAAACTTAAGAATGGTGATACATGGGTTGAGGGAGCATCAAATTTATGCAAAGCTAATCAAGTGCTTATTTTATCAGAAGCAGATCCATTATTTGGGTCACATTATTTCATTAGAAGGCATAGTAGTGGATCCAAATAAGATTAAAGGAATCAGAGAATGACCATCCCCAAGGAATGTCACAAAAGTCAAGTCATTCATGGGATTAGTAGCCTACTGTAGGAGATTTATCAAATGGTTTTCAAATATTGCACATATTATAAATTCTTTGTAGAAGAAGGGTGTGAAGTTTGAATGGACTAAGGAATGTGAAGAATGTTTTCTTCATTTGAAATAATTTTTGACAAGTGCGATAGTGCTAAAGATTGTTGATCCAAATGAAGACTTTGTATTATGCATTGATTCTTGTAAAGAAGGATTGGGTGGTGTCCTTACCCATAATGGTCATGTGGCTTTCCATGAGTCCATAAATCTCAAGGAGCATGAAAGGGGATACACCACACATGATTTAGAACTGACATCTATTATTCATGCATTGGAGATGTGGAGGCACTACCTTGCGGGTAGAAAATTTGAATTGAGGACATACCACAGTGGTCTAAAGTATTTGTTTGATCAATCAATGTTAAATGTTAGATAGGTAAGATGGTTGGATTTCCTCAGTGAGTATGAATTTGATATAAATCATATCAAAGGCGAGGAGAACAATGTGGTTGATGCACTAAATAGAAAGGTGCATGCTTCAACTATCAACATGTATATTTTTTATTTAAAGGGCATAATTATTGAAGTTGCAAAATTAGATCAACAACATGTACAAGCAAATGAGGCATTACAACAGGGTAAATTTCAACCTAAGTTTAAATATTATGCATTGAAAGAGGATGGAGTCCTCATGTATAAAGGCAAAGTGTATGTGCCTAATACTCAAGAGATGAAAAGTACGGTGCTAAGAGAAATGCACAATGTGCCTTATGTTGGGCACTCATAAGACTATTGTAGCTATCAGAGGCCAATATTTTTATCTAGGCATGGAAATAGATGTGATTGAGTATATAGCCAAGTGCATGGAATGATAGAAGGTAAAAGCTAAGAAAAAACATCCAGCCGGATTGCTACAACCATTATCCATTCCTAAGTAGAAGTGGGAAGTGGTGACAATGGATTTTATCATCAAACTTCCTAGAACAATGAAGCAACATGATTCCATCATGGTGGTGGTGGAGAAGCTAACAAAGGAAACTCCTTTTGTGCGAGTGATGATGAAACATAAGGTAGAAAATATTGCATACATCTACAATATAGAAATTGTTAGGCTTCATGGTGTGCCTAAGTAAATTGTGTCTAACAGAGATCTGAAGTTCACATCAAACTTTTAGAGAGGTTTATTCAAGGGATTTGGGAAAAATATGAAATTCAGTACAACTTATCACCCACAAATAGATGGGAAGGAAAAAAGAACCAATCAAGTGATTGAGGATATGTTGAGGAAGTATGTGATCCAGATTTATGATATGTATGATATCTGATTAGGTGATTGAGGATATGTATGATATGTGAGCAGGTCACCCCCGAGTTGGGTGATCCGGATTTATGAGCGGAATGAAATGAAACCAAAGTTTCATAATATTAACATAGAGACATAATGAACAATAATAGAGATACAGTAAAACTTGGCTTCTATTAAATAAGAAATATGTTGAAAACTATAAAATGTTGATTGTAAACAAGCTTGCTAGAATGGTGACAGCTTATCTCTGAGAAGAGATGTGACGACTACGCTCATTCACAAGAAGATGAGTAAAATGAGGCTCTGGAGGAATTTTTAAAATAAACATGAATTCCAAAACCCTGGACATCCAAAAACCTAACCCTAGGAGATGAAGTCCCAAAAGTCATGTGGTCCCCGTTGGGGTAAGTTAGTACATCAAATTCCTGGGGTCGTAAATTTTGCATACGATCTCCATTTAGGGCGCACGATAGCTCATTGGAAAGGTATTGACGAGGAGATTCATTTAAGGGGATCAATGAAAGACTTTGGTGATCAATGAGGTTCCATATTGTGAAAAAAATGTCGTTTAGACCCTCAAAATGGCCCCAAAATTTTGGGACCCAAAAAACTGCTAAAAATAGTAAGTTGCAAAAAACTGTTTTGAGCCAATTGGAAAATGTGGGTGGCGACCAAGATCCTCCTAGATAAATCCTGCCCCCTTAGGAAGAAATGGTATCCATTGCATTGAGTTCCCCCATCAAATGATGAAATTTCTGCTGAATTTCGCCTCGGGTGAGCCACTTGCCTTGGTGCAGAAGCTTCCCTACTTTGACAACCCGATAAAGATGGATCCTTTGCTAGCGAGTGCCTTTGACCTATGTGTCCATGATATGATGAGTGGTATCCTGTTCCATGTAGTCAAGGTTGAGCTCTTTTGGTGTCAATTGTTCTTCTATCTCTGAGGTGTCCAATAATGGTGGAAAATAAGGTCGAAGGAGGTCCACATTGAACACTGGGTGGAAGAAAAGGAAGGGGGGAGGTTGAGCTCAAAATAATTGTCACCCACAACATTGGTGATGGTGTAAGGTCCATAACGAAGTGGATGAAGCTTTCACTGAGGGCTTGTAAGTAATTCTTTCTGCAAGTGCAACCAAACTTTGTGTCCAACCTGAAACTGGTGTGGCACCTGGTGTTGATCATGGAATTTCTTGTACTTGGCATTGAACTTCTGTAAAATATCATGAACCTATTGGCAGATGCTTTGGATCTGTTCAATGAGCCAGGTGGCTTTGTCAGCTTTAGTTGGAGCATGCGAGGAGTCTGCCTAGGTTCCCACAAGGGGTAGTGCAACATGTATCAGACCCAATGGTTGAAATCTTAACCCCACCTGAAAGGGGTTGTGGCTGGTTGAGCTATGTATGGATCTGTTGTAGCTATGTTGAATATAGGGAAGAATCTCATCCTAGGTGCGGGGGTGCTTGGAATTGTACATGTGCAGGATGTGCACGATCATTCGGTTGATGACCTCGGTTTGGCCATCTGTTTAGGGTTGGAAGACAATGGAATTGGTGAGCTTGGTGTCCAACAGTGACTAGAGGCTCGACCATAATGTACTAAGGAACCGATTGTCTCGATCTAAGATAATGGTTTGTGTGATCCCAAAGTGTACCCACACTCGTTCAAAGAAGAGATTGGCAGTGGCCTTCGCTATGATGCTCTTATTGCAGGCAACCATAATCACCATCTTGGAAAAACGATCAACAACCACAAAGACACAGTCATTTCCCCTCTTGGTGGATGGAAGGATTAACATGTAGTCCATTGAGATGGATTCCCAGGGACTATCAAGAGTAGGCAGAGGAGTGTGCATGCCTTGTTTCTTAGTGGTTGATTTGGAAATAACATAGGCAGTGTAGGACCAAATATACTTGCTAACATCTTGTTGAAGTTTTGGCTAGTAGAAATGTCACTGCAACATTTCCCCTGTCTTTTCCACGCTGAAGTGTCTTTCCACCCAATTGTAGTGGGCTTCCCAAATCATCTTTTCTCACTCATTTGATGGAATGTAAAGATGGCCCAAATGGCACAACAACTCGTCCTGAAGATGGAAATTAGTGACAGTTGTGTTTTCACGCAACATCTGGTAGGTGTTGGAGAAGTCAGGATCTATCTCATAGAGGTGGGGCCATCTAGAAGTCTCGTGGTCATAAGAGTCTAGCACTGTGGTGAGTGCCGCGTCTGGAGGTCGACTGAGGCAATCAACAACTCGATTGTTACTTCATATTTTATACTTTATGTTGAGGTGGAACTACTGCAAATACGTGGACCAATTATGATGGTGGTCGTTTTTCAATTTTCCTGGTGTCTGCATGAACTACAATAGCTTATGATCAATGTGGATGAATGTCTCCTTCCTGAGAATGTAATGCCTCCACTGGAAGTAGGATTTCACAATGGAGTACATTTCTTTGTCATAATTAGGGTACTTATTGATGGCATATGATAGTGTCTCACTATGATAGGCCATGGGGTGGTCATGATGAGTGAGGATTGCACCCACAACATAGTCTGAAGCATCTGTCTTGATCTCAAAAGGTTGTTGCACATCAGGTAATGAAATCACTAGCGCTGAGCACAAGCATTGATTCACATCATCAAATGATTTATGTTGGGACATGCCCGACACAAAATTTTCCTTACCACCACCCTTGGTTATTTGGATGAGGGCCCATGCAATATGGGAGAATTCCAACACGAACTTGGGATAGAAATTGGCAAGGCCTAAGAAGCTCAGAAGCTTAGTGAGCATGGTTAGGGTTGGCCAGTCACGAATGACTTGGATCTTGGTTGGATCAACATGCACACCATGCACATCAACAATGTAGCCTAGGTACTGGACCCTGTCCATGCCAAAGGATCATTTTTCCAAGTTGGAATGTAGCTTGTGCTACCACAGAGTGTGCAAAACCTGTTGAATATGATGCAAGTGTTCCACCCAAGTATTTTTGTAGATGAGGATGTCATCTAGATAAATCACCAAAAAATAATTAGTGAAAGGCCGCAAGATATCATACATCATCCTCATGAAATTTGTTGGGGAATTTTTCAAACCAAAGGGAATGAACAACCATTCAAAAACACCTTCTTTTGACTTGAAGGTCATTTTCCATATATCTGTATGCTCTATTGGGACCTGATGGTATCCAGACTTTAGATCAATCTCACTGAAGTATTTTCCCCTCTTGAGCAGATCAAGGATATTGTCAATTCAGGGAATCAGGTACCGGTTCCTGACTGTGATTTTATTTGAGGCCCGATAATCAATGCACAGTCGCGAGGTCTTGTCTTTCTTTCACACCAGCACGATTGGGCTTCCACAAGGTGATGCCTTGGGTCAGATGTGCCCCTTGTGGAGAAGTTCTTGGATCTGACGCTTGATCTCCTCATTTTCTAGCAGAGAGTGATGATAGAATGGCCCATTTGGTAGTGGTGTGCCGAGGGTCATATCAATGGGATTCTTGACCTGACAGTGCAGAGGTACCCCAATAGGTGATGAGAAGTTGCCTTTTTATTCTTCCAAGACCTTATCCACTTGCTTCTTATGCATGGAGAGGTAGACCATAAGGGCCATGGATGTGGATGCAACCTATTGGTCCTAAAGTCTACACCTGACTGCTAAAGGGCATAGCTAGGCCACCTCAAGTTTAGAATGGTTGGTTTTTAATTTTTTGTTGGTCAGTTAGAGGGTTGGTTTTACCAAGACAAGACTGTGGTTGGGTCAGAAAATGATAAGAATAAGGGTCCTCCTTGGCGGTGGCACACTAATTACAGACAAGTGAAATAATAGAGGTAAAAACAAAGGGAAACAACAAATCACTCAATGAATAATCTGGTGCAAGAAGTTCAATACTTAAAATATCATTTCAAGACATTAAACATGTATAAAAAAAACAATCACTTCCACAGGTTGCAATAAAAAAAAAATTCATCAAAGCATAGCTGTTATCACAGGTTGCATATTAATAAAGACAAGTTATACAATAGCTTAAGGAAAAGAAATGTACTTCGCACAAATCAAAATTGTATTCAAGATAAGAAACACATACGAATTTGGACACAAACAAGTTGTCATCAATAGTATCTTCACCAACTAGATATCTTTATTCCATGATAAAAATGGGTCGAACCAGTTGTTGTATTGATCACTTTTCCCCAAAAACTCCCCCCTCCCTCAAAACATACAAAAACTACATATTTATCAGAAATGCAAAGGCCCTCTACCAGTGTGGAACTGGGGCCTAACTCTACTACATCTGTCATTAAACAACTTATTAACTTCACTAAACACTGGCTAGAGTATCTTAATGTATACTTTGAGCCTGACTTAAATAAAAAGGAGTGGTTCTCATCACACAAAAATACCACTGATTATGCCTTAATCTAAAAGAATCTTGCAATTAAATAACTGAAAAATGCTACTCGCAATGATATAATATTGATGCATGCATTGGAGTGAACTGAGATCTAACAAAAATTACCAAGAGTGACAAAACTGAGATCTATATCAATCATGGCATGCACGACGCTGTTGGAGGCCATTGGAGACAATTGGAAGTGTGATCGTGTCTTTCCCCCACTTATCTTTTGAGGACAAAAGCAAGTCGTGTTGTGCTTTTTTGGAGTTTGGACGTGTAGTTTCCCCATTCCTGGTTTGGCGCCCCTTTTTAAAACTTAGAAATATGCAATAAATGTGGGTGAGCCACTTCAGAAATTCGACATTTAGAGGTTTCAGAGTGTAGAGGATGCATGTCCTCCATAGGACAGAACCCTCGAAGTCGTTAACCAACACTAATCACTTATTAACCTGAGATTACCTTTAACCTTCATCATTTCGAGACTTTAGGACTCTGACTCTTCGGGGTTTGGGAGTTTTTGAGTGCAAAGTATGAACATTTCCTGGATGACAAATCTCCCAGAGTGACGTGCTGACCTGACGTCATATCGTCGACGTGTCATGAAAAGAGAGGGACATGTGTCACTTGGAAATAACGCGGATGATGCAATCAAAGGGCCTGAGATGGGCACCACGTGTCATGATTGGTGAGTGCCACATGTCTTCGACACTTCATATCTTCGGCATATGGGAGTTTCTAGATGTAAAGAATTGAAATCCCCTGAAGTAGTATGGTCCCGAAGTGACGTGTCTCAGAAGGAGAGTGACACGTGTCACTCGAAATTGAGTAGAATATGTGCCCAAAGGTGCTTTAAATGAGTGTCATATGTCAATGTTAGATGGATTCCATGTGTTCGCACCATATGGATGCCATGTGTTAGCTCCAGATGAGTGTCATGTGTTTCGACACTTCGGGCTTCGAGAGTTTTGGTATGTAAAGCATTGAAATCCCCCGAAGTAGTACAATCCCAAAGTGACGTGTCCACACGATGTCACTGTGCCGACATGTCATGAAAAGAGAGTGACACGTGCCACTTGGAAATGGGTGAATGATGCAACCAGTTGACCTAAAATGAGTGCTAAGTGTCATGATTGATGAGTTCCACGTGTCATGAATGATGAGTTCCATGTGTCTTTGGAACTTCGACACTTAGACACTTCAGGGCTCTATGATTTCTCTAGACCAAAACCTCCTGGATGAACGAACTTGCGAAGTGATGTGGTAGTGAGGGCCCACTACGACACTTCGAAGCTTCAGATCTTCGACTCTTCGGTGCTTCAGGGTTCAGGAGTTTTTGAATGGGAAGTTTACATATCCCCTGAAGAGCCGAACTCCCGAAGTGACGTGTCAACATTTCGGGACTTCGGGCTTCTGGACACTTTGGAATATTTTAACCAATGCCAAGTCCGGATGCTTGAACGCCGAAGTCGCGGAGTTAATCTTGTTAAACAATGTGTGAGTTTTAGATTCTGAATGCGCGAGAGCCATTGATCTGCATGGCTGTTGGATCTCCACCATTGAAGATTTGACCTCATTGTTTGGCTTAAATTCTAATCCCGAAATGGAGTGCTTTGATTTGCTACCTTTTTCTGCTGAAGATTACTGAGATTACAAATGACTTATTGGACCTGGATGTCTCTTGCACACATAAAATACTTGGTGGACCTATTGCATGCTCAATTAGTGGCAAATATGATGACAAGTATTTCAAACTCAAACCAGAACATGAAATCACCTTTCAAGAAAGCGAAAAAGATGGTGCAAAATAAGTAAAGACGAGCAAGGGCCATGAAGTTGAGTGATTAAATAATGGAGAATAAGCTAAGAAATCATCCACAAAACTTAGAATTGATGGATGTATAGGGTAAAGGAGGGAAAAGGGCATGATGCAGACCAAAGTTCCAACATTAGCTTCAACTGGGGATAACACTTCCCTGCGAGGTGATAAGAACAATAGATCAGTTGCCTTACTTCTCAATAACTTGGTCCCACCTTCCTTTTATTACCTCTATTTCTATCTTCCAACCATGTATCTTTGCCTCTGTTTCTCAGCCATGCATCTCTGAAAATTAACACTGAAGATAACCCTAGTTCCTTTTTTGGGATATGGAGTCTTTATTCAGACTGAAACTTGAAACTGCAGCTACACCCCAGTGCCTTTGTTGGGATATGGAGTCTTTATTCATACTGAAACTTGAAACTGCAACTACACCCCCGTGCCTTTGTTTGGCTATGGATTCTTTTATTCAAACAAGCTATTGAAAAACAATCTGCGAACTAAAAATTAAATGCTCAAACTATGAGCTTATTCTCCTACTCCTAACCAGCATAAGTCCAACTTCTCACGTAACATGAAATTGCCAATACAACCAAGAAAGTAGGTGTCTGACAACATAGCCTTGCTCTTTGCAGCTGAATAAAAGAACACATAAATACAAAGATTTTTTCAGCGAAAATTGAATGGTAAGCTTATACTTACTGTTGCAACTTGATTATATGACAAATGTTGTAACATTTAAGACCTCTAGGAAAACTAACTCCATGAAAGTGGCCAATGGATCTTGAAAATCATGATGCATGTTCAGTTCATACCAAAAACCTATAAGCTTCTTTGTGATTTCAATCTAATATCTCTTTAAAACATATGCTTCACAACTGTCATAGACTGGGTCACTACTAAGAAGTTCCATCTGTATCATTGTAGAACTCTGCTCCTCATCATCAGGATATTTATCAGAGATGGTTTGGTCTTTAAAAATTCCTAAAACTTGAACTTCAAAATCCACCATTTCATGATATCCTTGGGAGATTGACTGCATAATAGTATCCTGATCTATGCCAACTTTTGGAGCATCAATATCATCATAAAAAACATTGTTAGAGATATCTGATATAATGTCAAACGTTTCTACAAAATCCCGATCAACTTTTTTGTCATTAGAATAATCAATAAAAATTTCCTCCTTAACATAAAAACTAGAGAAGATTTCACAAGGGGATGAATCTTCTCCCACTTGTTTAACATATTCATCCTTCTCATTCATACTACTAGAGGAACCAACTATATACTTCTGCATATATAAATCAAACCCCTCACAATAATTTTCAAAAAGAAAATTAGCTGGAAAAAACCTTTTACAATGATCGCTAAATGTTGCATGGAACTCTTTCAGTGAAGAGATGCTAGCAAGAGGCAAGGATCGGTACCATTCATGAGAATCTCCCTATAATGAGTACATGAACATATTCATTAATACATATTCATTATGTATACCCAACTGATGCATGCTCTCATGGAATTTAAGCAAATGATTTGTAGGGTTATCATCTTTATCTTCTCTAAATCTAGGCAAGTACTCACCCCACTCATCTATAGTAGGAACAATATTTGGAAAAACAGGAACAACAGATAAATTAAAAGGAGAAAACCTCTGAGACAAGATGGTTTTCGTCTGAAAATATAACTTCTTAAAACTGTGGAGTCACCACTGGATTCTTTAACCATGGAGTCACCAGGTGAATGATATGCAATCTGAATGTGTCTGGTCTTTGTTCACCATCAAATATCAGATCTGATCATTTTTTTTCTCCCAAGGAAATATATCTCATTACTCCATTCCCCGACAGCGACTCCAAAAGATGTTGGTCCTAAAGTCTGCACCTGACTACTAAAGGGCAGATCTAGGCCACCTCAATTTTAGAATGGTTGGTTTTTAATTTTTTGTTGTTCAGTTAGAGGGTTGGTTTTACCAAGGAAAGAGTGTGGTTGGGTTGGAAAATGATAAGGATGAGGGTCCTCCTTGGATGGTGGCACACTAATGACATAAAAGTGAAATAATAGAGGCAAAAACAAAGGGAAACAACAAACCACTCAATGAATAATCTGCTGCAAGAAGTTCAATACTTAAAATATCATTTCAAGACATTAAACATGAATCAAAAACACAATTACTTCCACAGGTTGCAAGAAAAAAAATCTTCATCAAAGAATAGCCGTTATCACATGTTTCATATTAATAAAGACAAGTTATACAGTAGCTGAAGGAAAAGAAATGTACTTCGCACAAATTAAAACTGCATTCAATATAAGAAACACATACGAATTTGGACACAAACAGACTGTCATCAATAATATCTTCACTAGGTAGAGAGCTTTAGTCCATGCACAAAATGGTCCAACTAGTTGTTGTATTGATCTATTTCCCCCCAAAACTCCCCCTTCCCTCAAAACATACAGAAATTGCATATTTATCAGAAATGCAAAGGCCCTCAACCGGTGTGGAACTGGGGCTTAACTCTACCACATCTGTTGTTAAACAACTTATTAACTTCACTAGACACTAGTTGGAGTATCTTAATGTATACTTCAATCTTAAATTAAATAAAAAGGAGTGGTTCTCATCACACAAAAATACCATTGATTATGCCTTAATCTAAAAGAATCCTGTAATTAAATAACTGAAAACTGCTATTGGCAATGATATCATATTGATGCATGTGTTGGAGCGAACTAATATCTGACAAAAATGACCAAGAGTGATAAAACTGAGTTATGTATCGATCATGGTATGCACTCACGCTGTTGGATGCCACTAGAGACAACTGGAAGTGTGGCCATGTCTTTTCCCCACTTATATTTTGAGGACAGAAGGAAGTCGTATTGCACTTTTCTGGAGTCTCGACGTGTATTTTCACCATTCCTGTTTTGGAACCCCTTTTTAAACCTTTCAAATATGAAATAAATGCAGGTGAGCCACTTTGGAAATTAGGCATTCAGAGGTTTCAAAGCGTAGAGGATGCATATCCTCCGGAGGATAGAACCCTCAGAGTCGTTAACCAACATTAATCACTTATTAACCAGAGATTACCTTTAACCTTCATCATTTTGGGACTTCGAGATTTCGATTCTTTAGGGTTCGAGAGTTCCTGAGTGCAAAGTATGAACATTTCCTGGATGGCCGAACTCCCAGAGTGATGTGGTGACCTGACGCCATATCGTCGACGTGTCATGAAAAGAGAGGGACATGTGTCAGCTATAATTAGCATGGATGATGCAATCAAAGGGCCTGAGATGAGCTCCGTGTGTCATGATTGATGAGTGCCACATGTCTTCGACACTTCGGTACTTTGACGTTCATGAGTTTCTGGATGTAAAGCATGGAAATCTCCTAAGGTAGTATGGTCCCTAAGTAACGTGTCTTAGAAGGAGAGTGACACGTGTCACTCAAAATTGAGCAGTTGATGTGCCCAAAGGTGCTTGAAATGAGTGCCATATGTCAACATCATATGGATGCCATGTCCGCTCCAGATGGATGCCACTTTTCAGCACCATATGAGTGTTGTGTGCTTCAAAACTTCATGATTCTAGAGTTTTGGGATGTAAAGCATGGAAATCACCCGAAGTAGTACGGTCTCGAAGTGACGTGTCCACACAACATCAATGTGCTGATGTGTCATGAAAAGAGAGTGACACGTGTCACTCGAAAATGGGTGAATGATGCAACCAATTGACCTAAAATGAGTTCCACGTGTCATGACTGATGAGTTCCACGTGTCTTTGAAACTTCGACACTTCGACACTTCAGGGATCTATGCTTTCTCTAGACGAAAACCTCCCGGATGAATGAACTTGCGAAGTGACGTGGCAGTGAGGGCCCACTCCGACACTTCAGAGCTTCGACTCTTTGTTTCTTCGGCTCTTCAGGGTTCGAGAGTTTCTGAATGGGAAGTTTACATATCCCCTAAGGGGATGAACTCCTGAAGTGACATGTCAACATTTCAAGAATTCAGGCTTCGACTCTTCAACACTTCGGGATTCTGGACACTTCGAAAGATTTGAACCAATGGAAAGTTCGAACTCCCAAATGTTGAAGTCAAGAAGTCAATCATGTTAAACCCCACGTGAGTTTGAGACTTTGAATGTGAGATAGCCGTTGATATACGTCAACTGTTGGATCTCCACCATTGAATATTTGACTTGACTATTTGTCTTAAATTCTAAGCCCGAAATGGACTGCTTTGATTTGTTTCCTTTTCTGTGGACGCTTACTGAGCTTACAAAGGACTTGTTGGACCTGGATGTCTCCTACACACACAAAATACTTGGTGGATCTGTTGCATGCTCAATTAGTGGAAAATATGATGACAAGTATTTCAAACTCAAACTAGAACATGAAATCACATTTCAGGAAAGTGAAAAAGATGGTGCAAAATAAGTAAATACGAGCAGGGGCCATGAAGTTGAGTGATCAAATAATGAAGAATAAGCTAAGTAAGAAACCAAAAAACTTAGAATTGATGGACGTATAGGGTAAAGGAGGGAAAAGGGCATGATGCATACCTAAGTTCCAACACAACCTTTCCCTCACTCTGAGAGAGAATCACAAAGAAGACAAACTTCCCGGTCTGAGAAATGACCCTCCAACATTTCTTGGCAGAGATCAAGGAAACAACACTAGGTGGGACTACCTCGGGGATCCTATATAATTTCCTGTTCAAAGTAATAATAAAATTGTGAGGCCTAGACTTGTATACATCATGATGTTTCCATAAATAATGTTGGCCCAAAATAATATCACAAACTTCAAGAAGATCAACATCACACAATACCTCATCTTTGAATGGCTTGATTTTGTACGGCAGGCGACAATGTTGGCTGACGCGAAGATAACTTCCTTGACGAAGCCATTCAATGGTGGAGGACTATGGCTGCGATGTTGTTGGCATGGGTAGCCACTTCACGACCTCTGTTGAGATGAGGTTCTTCTAGATACCGCTATCAATGATGAATTTCAATGACGTGCCTTTCACCCACATCTATGAATAAAATATGCGCTCACCTTCCTCTAGCTCATCAAGTTTACCGAGCTGGATATTGGTGGTAGCACTGATGGAACCCGGTTCCACATAAATGATCAATCTCCCCTTTTATGGTTCTGAATCAGAGTTAGAACCTACATCTAATTCAAAATATTTTACCTCAACCACCAATGACTTCTTTGAGCGACAATATACAGTGTTATGCTAGGGATCTTATGGAAGTCACACCACTTCCTGGTATATTTATTTGTCTTCCCACTGTCCTTCTTTTCTTGCGGCTTGGACTGGTTGTCTTGAGGTTTCCATATTTTCTATATCATTTGTTTTGTGGGTTGGGTTTTCCCTTTCCCTGCTTCTTCTATGAGGGGTTCCCAGACCCAAACTTTCGTGTCTTTTGTTTAAGCTTCTACTTGATTTTGACAACATATCGATAGGCCACACCCAAGGATGAGATGTCCAAAAAATCCATTTATGTCTAGATGTATCTATGCAGACCACCGCGGTACTTGAGCACCAGATGTCGCTCAAAATATTTGATACCCATCTTGGTGCGCAAGGTATGGAAGACATTGGTGAACTCTGGCACTGTTTGGTCTCTTTCCTTCCGTAGTGTAGTCCATCTTATATACAAGTCATCATAACTTCCAACATGGTAGTATTGTTCCTTAATAAAATCCCCGAAGGAACCCCAAGTGGGTAAAAATACAAATAATGTGGATCCCTCTATTTCCTTTTGCTCACAGAAAGTCTCCCACCAATCTTTGACATGGGGGATGACCTTGAGGAGTGAAAATGTAATATTTTCTTTATCAAAAAAGTTTTGGACAGAAAAATACCCTTCTAAAAGGTTTAACCATTTATCTATGACATTCGCATCTATTGTAACTTCAAATATAGGAATATAAAAAATGATCTTTACCTTAAAGGGGGTGACACCTCCACTTGAGGTGGATGCTTCGCTTGTTGACAACCGTCGAAGGATTTGTACAAAGTTGTCCATCATCTCGTTCCTCTATCACTCAAGGGATTCCTTGAGAAACATTTTTAAAGGATCTCATGTCCCGTCATCTCTCTTTTCACCTACCATGGATGGTTTCTTAGGTGTGTGAGTGCAGTTTTCCTTAAGAGAAACAAGCTCGAGACCCAACTCTCTATACCCTGACCGCGTCGGGGACATGCATAAAAAATGACAAGGAGCAGACAGCTCTGATACCACTGATATGAATTTATGAGTGGAACGAAATGAAACCACATATTTGTAATATTAACATAGAGAAACATTGAAAAATAACAGAGATACAATAAAAAATGACTTCTATTAAATAAGAAATATGTTTAAGACTGTAAAATGCAGATTGAAAACAAGCTTGCTAGAATGGTGGCAACTTATCTTTGAGAAGAGATGTGACAACTATGCTTATTCGCAAGAATATGAGTACAATGAGGCTCCGAAGGAATTTTTACAATAAAAATGAATTCCAAAACTCTAGATATCCAAAAACCTAACCCTAGGAGATGAAGCACCAAAATTCATGTGGGCCCCGTTGGGGTAAGTTAGTACTTCAACTTCCCAGGGTCGTAACTTTTGCATACGATTTCCATTTAGGGCGTACGATAGCTCGTTGGAAAGGTATTGACGAGGATATTCATTTAGGGGGATTAGCCAATATATTTAACCATGATTGAGGTTCCCAATAATGAAAACATGTCGTTTAGGCCCTCAAAATGGCCCCAGAAGTTTGGGACCCAAAAAACTTCTAAAAATAGTAAGTTTCCAAAAAACTATTTTGAGCCGGTTGGAAAAGGTGAGTGGAAACTGAGATGCTATTGGATCATTGGAGATATAAAATCCACTAGGTAAGGCTTCCTAAGATAGAATAAGGTCTAACCAACATGATAAAACTCATGTCAGGGTTCCAACTACTACAACTAGGCTACAACCTCTCGTTTCCCAAAATTCGTCCCACCCTAGGAAGTGTGCCCCTTCTTTTCTTAACGGTCCTTTGGATACCCCACTTCCCTTTCATGGCTTCAACAATAGGCTAGATATAAAGTCTCAGAGATCTGTATTCATTTCCAAGTGCACAAGGAAATAGATTCCCATAAGTTCTCTCACCTGGAGAGATTTCTCATTGGCTTAAGAACCTGCTTCTTCAGTCTAATTTCCACATGCTTGAGAACCTTCTTCTTCAGCCCAAACCCCCAAGGAATTACTAGGTATAATCAACTCCAAAAATCTCAAGTACATGTATGGTTATGGATGGAAAGAGTTGCGTGAATTATTGGTAAGAATGGCAAGAATGATTGAAATTACACTAAGTTCCCATAAAATATTTTCATTCCCTTAACTTGACACTTGTCTCCTTGTGAACTAGCTTTGGATCCACTTGGTGACTTGTTCCAAACCTTTAGGGACTTAGGATAAAATCATTACATGAATTTATACTTTAGGAATAATATTATATTATTCCCTTGGCTTAAGCCCTCTTCCTAGACCCTTAGCCCCCTTTCCCTTTGATGTGGGGTTATATCCCCCCATACTCTTTCGTCGGACTGGGTCTGCAACATTGATATATTTTATTAATATCATCGTCTGTGATTACATTTTACAATGATAGGCTCGCTGGCCTTTTAGCATATAAGCTCTTTGGTCTAATAACATAGGCACTATGACCTCATAACACATATAAAAAGGCATTCTAGCTCGAAATATCCTGGCTCACCAACCTATATGTACATTAAAATTGGGGTTCGACCTAGGGGTATTACATTCACCTCCACCTTATTTATGCACCGTCCTCAGTGAATTATATACACATGTACAAGAAAAATGCTTCAAAAATATTCAAAATGGTGCAGGTACTCTTCTTGCATGGCATCCTCATGCTCTGAGATTGCATCTTCGGGAATGTAATAGGTCCATTGGACCTTTAGTATCTCAATTGATCTATTTTGGAGAAAATTGAATTTACAATCCAATATGCACATAAGATGAACTCAGAAGTCGCCTTCTTTCTTCACCTGAATCACATTCCAATCAATTACATGATTAACAACAAGTTCATTCTTTTTAATAAAATAAACATGGAATACATTATGAATGCACACGGATGTAGGGAGTGCGAGCATGTATGAAACATGACCAATCCTCTCTAGGATTTCAAATGGTCCCCAATATCTAGCTCCAATATTTGAAGATTTTCCCAACTTCAGGGAACTTCTCTTGGCCTTCACTTTTAATAACACATGGTTACCCACTTTAAACTCTGTATGAGTTCTTCCCTTATATGTATAGTTTTTTTCCTGTCTTGGGAAGCCTTTAAACTATGATTTATCTTCACCATTTGTTCTTCCATTTCCATGATCAATTCCAGCCCAACAACCGCTCTATCTACTTGGTTGTCCTAGCTCACTGGCGTATTGCACTTTTAGACATATAATGCTTCAAATGGGCTCATCTTTAAAACCACATGATATCCATTATTATAATAAAACTATACTAAATGTGGAAAGTCTTCCCAATTTGATGTTTTATCCATCACATAAAGCCTCATCATATCCTCAATCACATAATTGACCCTCTTTGTTTTTCCATATGACTATGGATGTTATGTTGTGCTAAATTTTAGATTTGTCCCAAATCCTTTAAATAACCCCTTCCAAAATTTGATATAAATTTGGGATTTCTGTGAGAAATAATTTCCTTAGGAACACCATGTAGCCTGATAATTTCTCTCATATAAATCTATGCAATGTTAGATTCCTTGTGAGTGATCTTCACTAGAATAAAATGAGCATCTTTAGTTAGCTTATTCACCACCACCATGATGGAATCATACTACTTTGTTGTTCTGGGTAACTTGGTGATAAATTCAATTGTTATCACTTCCCATTTTCACTCAGGAATGGGAAATGGCTATCAAAAACCAGTTGTATGTCTATGCTCATCCTTGACCTTTTAACATTCAATACATTTAGCTATATAATTAACCACTTCTTTCTTCATACCTAGCCAATAATATTGACTTTTGACACCTGCAATTGTTTTCTGGTAACTTGGGTGCCCAACATAAGGCACATTATGTATTTATCTTAGGACCAATTTTTTCAATTCTTTAAAATTAGGGACATAAACTCTTCCCTTATACATGAGGATTCCATCCTCCCTTATCTCATACTTTTCAATTTTATGCTGCAAATTGCCTTGTTGTAATTTTTCTTTCATCGTGATATAATGCTGATATGATTTTGCAGCTTCCAAAATTATGTCTTTTAAATAAGACCTGTACGTGCTAATGGTTGTAGCATAAAT